>JBBUKS010323893.1:0-20334 GCA_038050645.1 Hedychium gardnerianum
ATCTTATTGCAAGCTTTATGCAAAAAGATGGAGAATCCCTTTATGAAGCTTGGGATAGATTCAAAGGTCTTCTTCGATAATGCCCATATCATGGATTGGAGAAATGACTTATTATCCACATCTTCTATAATAGAATCAATTATCAAACAAAGGTTTTCTTGGATTCTGTAGTTGGCAGAGCTCTAATGAACAAGGGCCTTGATGAAGTAGAAGACAGAATTTAAAGTGTGGCCTTAAACCATCATCAATGTGCATCGGAGAGAAGCAACCCAATCAAAATTCCCGAAAGACATGATGTGAATACTTTGGACTTAATCTTTGCAAAGATGGATGCCCTCAACAAAAGATTTGATTCAATAAATGTTAATCCAGTTAATGCGGTGATTTCAAGTTGTGAGATATGTGGTGATTCTGAGCATACAAAAGAAGCTAGCCAACTAGGAGCAATTTCTAAACAATTGGCTCAAATTTAACATGTTGATGCAATTGACAACTTCAACCAAAGAACCAATAATCCATACTCGAGAACCTACAACCCCGGATGGAGGAATCACCCAAAATTTTACTACCACAACAATCAAGAACAAATGAGGCAACCATCTGTTACCTTTCCGCAAGTGCATGATTACGTCATCAATAATATAAAAGATTATCATATCTACAGGGACTATTGATTAAGCACTAGTAATTTTGCAAAGTAAGTTATCTAGACAATCGAAGGCTAGTTGGAAGACTATAAACTAGAGAGAAGGAGAGAGAGGGGGAGAGAGCAAGAGAGAGTTGGTTGTGAGAGGAGATGAGTTGGTTGAGAGGGAAGAGTTTAGGGAAAGATGGTTCTAGGGTTTTGGTTTCATTATGATGCTAATTAATATCCCTAATATATATTTATCTCCTTATTTTTCATGCTTACATTCTTATAGAAATTCTAATAGATTTCCAAAATGGAATACCATTAGAATCTCCTAGCAAGAAATAACCCCTATGTTAAGGTCTTTTGACTCTAAGAAGTGGGTAAGTATCGATACCCTTTATCACTAAGGGTATGTAAGTCTGGTTGAATGAATGTCTTCTGTCACTAAGAATCCCCTGGTTATATAGCCTAGTAGCAACCTCAACATAAAGGAAAATCCCTTACTTCTACATTCATTACTCACACACATATTTCGTCAAACATATAGTAGACACAATACACATAGAACAAGACATAAATACTTCATTAAACAAGAAAATCACATATACATAGTTCATACATCAATCACACATCATAAATACTCCCTGCATCTTAAAAAGGGGAGAATCTACTCCATTGCAAGGGAATACAACTAAGAGATGAAGATAATAGCAAACTACAACTCAATATATGAAAATAAAAAGAAGAGAATGTTTATTCTTGAATTCTAGCGTCATTGGAGGTATTCCCTTGTTCTGGAGGTGAATAGATCTTTGAGGAGAGGGCTTGAACCCCAAACCAAAGTTTCTCAAGTAAGTATTTTCTTGACCCTTTTATACTTGCCCAGAATTTTCAGATCTGCCCCCTTTATTAGGCTTAGAAAAACCCAAATTTTCATACCTTAAACTACTTAATCTCGGGTTGGGCTTTGAATAAAAGTTGTAGATCTTGAGGTTTTCTACATTATTGAAGTTGAATCAGCCAAAAACTCCAATCGATCACAAAGTTATAGTCATTTTACTTTTTGTCTGCAAGCTATCTGGAATTCGACACGGCCATGCCTAAAAGACACGACCTGTGCTTAAAAGACATGACCTGTGCCTAAAAGACATGACCCATTCCTAAAGGACACGACCCATGCTCTGAAAGTGAGGCATGACCATGCCTTTGGGACACGACCTGCAAATGAGCAGCCCCTAGAGCCAAGGCATGGCCGTGCCTTGAATCACGACCGTGCCTTTTAGTATAGCTAGACATTGTCTTCTCATCTTTTACCCTGAATCAAAGTTGTAGTCCATGAAGTTATCTTCATTTTGATATAAATAACACCTTAAAACTCTAACCGAGCCAAAAGTTATGGTAGTTCAAAGTTTGGTCTACAAATCTGGGCAGAGCAGGGGACATGGCCATGCCTAGGAGGCACGACCGTGCCTTTTAGCATGGCTATATCATGAATTCTTCTATTTCACTCTAAAGGAAAGTTGTATATATTGAAGTGATTTATATTTTGAAAATTGATTCAGCCAAAAAACTCCAACCATGCTCAAAGTTATAGCTATTTTACTTTTAGTCTACAGGCTATCCAGAATCTGACATGGTCGTGTCACTCACGCGACACGACCGTGCCTCTCACGTGACACGACCTTGTGAAGCTTGTGCTGGAGTGGGACATGGTCGTGCCTATGAGGCATGACTGTTCCATAAGCTTCTTCTAATGCCATGACACGACCATGCCTTTTGGCATGGCCTGCCCTTGGATTCCTCCTATGGACATGACACGGTCGTGCCTCTAGGCATGGCACAACTGTGGTCTTTTGGCAGCTAAAGGCACGACCGTGCCTTGAAGAGGCACGACCGTGCTTTCTGGGTGTTTCTCCAAAGCTGCTCCAAAGTCTGTATTTTGCTCCATTTTCACTCCAAATCATGTCTTGTCAATGAAAACACGCAGAGCAATTCCTCCAACTAAAAGAGTAGAAGTATGCCATAATAATGAAATAGAGTGCAATAAGTGTAAATTATGTTCATGAAATATAAATATATGTGCATCAAATAATGCATAAAAATATATATAATCTACGCACATCACATCCTCAAACTTAAACCTTTGCTTGTTCTTAAGCAAAATTTGTAATCTAGATTTATGTGTGTAAATATTGCATCATAATCCCTAGTGAATCATTCTATTCCTCTCATGTAGTTTCACTAATGAGCAAGATAACAAAATTAGTTGAGTGTGACCTAAGTAGAAGTTCTTCGTGCTCAGTGCGATGAGTGACTTAACCTTTTTAAGTGTCAATCTCCGAGCCTAGTTAAGTCATCATCTAACCGTGTTTCTCATTCTTTCGGCGATAAACACTTACCTACCACTCGCAAAGTTCATCCCTCTCAAACTACACAAGGTCTCAAAGGAATACTCGGTATCGAGAGAAATATAACAGTTATATCCCCAGTAACCTAACTCGGTCTCAAAGGGGTAACTTGTTAGTTTTCACTCATGACAACTATTTTTTATCCCTTATTTATTTATTTAATTTTGGTTTTTATGAAATAAAGCA
This sequence comes from Hedychium gardnerianum, assembly GCA_038050645.1. NCBI lineage: Eukaryota > Viridiplantae > Streptophyta > Magnoliopsida > Zingiberales > Zingiberaceae > Hedychium > Hedychium gardnerianum. The sequence continues at coordinate 3,226 of JBBUKS010323893.1, forward strand.
CTAAGACTAATGGTGCTTATAAGATGAAGCATTTAAACAAGTATAGGGACTTTGATTTTTCCAAATGAGTTGACATGATCCAAGTTTATCCAATAACCAAAATGTAGTCGAGAAGTCACCAATAAAAACAAGCATACTAGTCCAATTTTATGAATCATAACTATTTTTCGGCGATAGACACTTACTTGCCACTCGCAAAGTTCATCCCTCTCAAACAACACAAGGTCTCAAAGGAATACTCGTTATCAAGAGAAATATAATAGTTATTTTCCCAGTAATCTAACTCGGTCTCAAAGGGGTAACTTGTTAGTTTTCACTTACAACAACTATTTTTTATCCCTTATTTATTTATTTATTTATTTATTGTGATTATGAAATGAAGCACTAAGACTAATGGTGCTTATAAGATGAAGCATTTAAACAAGTATAGGGATTTTGATTTTTCTAAATGAGTTGACATGATCCGAGTTTATCCAGTAACCAAAATATAGTCGAGAAGTCACAAATGAAAACAAGCATACTAGTCCAGTTTTATGAATCATAACTATTTTCCGGCAATTGACACTTATTTGCCACTCGCAAAGTTCATCCCTCTCAAACAACACAAGATCTCAAAGGAATACTCGGTATCAAGAGAAATATAATAGTTATTTCCCTAATAATCTAACTCGGTCTCAAAGGGGTAACTTGTTAGTTTCCACTTACGATAACTATTTTTATCCCTTATTTATTTATTTATTTATTGTGCTTATGAAATGAAGCACTAAGACTAATGGTGCTTATAAGATGAAGCATTTAAACAAGTATAGGGACTTTGATTTTTCTAAATGAGTTGACATGATCCGAGTTTATCCAGTAATCAAAATATAGTCGAGAAGTTACAAATGAAAACAAGCATACTAGTCTAGTTTTATGAATCATAACTATTTTTCGGCGATAGACACTTACCTGCCACTCGCAAAGTTCATCCCTCTCAAACTACACAAGGTATCTAAGGAATACTCAGTATCAAGAGAAATATAATAGTTATTTTCCTGGTAACATAACTCGGTCTCAGAGGGATAACTTGTTAGTTTCCACTCACAATAACTATTTTTTATCCCTTATTTTTTTATTAATTTATTTTTGGTGCTTATGAAATGAAGCACTAAGACTAATGGTGCTTATAAGATGAAACACTAAAACAAGTATAGGGACTTTGATTTTTTCAAATGAGTTGACATGATTAAAGTTTGTCCAGTAACCAAAATGTAGACGAGAAGTCACAAATGAAAACAAGCATACTAGTCTAGTTTTATGAATCATAACTATTTTTGGAAGTGTCTACCATCAAAGTTAAGCATAGTGTGAAGAGATCCTTAAACTAGGCCAACACACAAACTCTTCTAATAAAAATATTGCTCACTTCATGCTATCTACGGATAAGAGAAGATGGATCACTAAACATATTAGTATACTTTATCACAACAACATGTATATCTAGAACAAGCATGTGAGTATCTTGCTATGAGGAACAAATAAATAATGACATGATATATGATGCAACTAGAAAAATTTATTATGCAAAAAGACATATTGACAAAAATCAACCGACAACCCAACATACAACCCAATATATATACATCCCTAGACTTAAATTTTTCATTGTTCCAATGAAAACCAAAATATATTACGAAGGATGTGGGAAAAAGAGGAAGTTAGGGAGGTTACAAAGTGATGTGTGTCAAGTGTATAAGTCATTCCTCTACCAAAGTCATCCCTCTATCTGATAGTCACACTCCTCCTCATCTCTGAATACTGCAAAAAAAAGATTAGACAAGAAAAACCAAGTAGAGGGATTGGGTTAGGAAAAAAGGGGAGAAGAGAGAACAAGGGAGGAACGATAGTGTTGGTGTTGGGCAACAACGGCTCACCTCAAAGGAGGCACGGTCATGCCAAAATGGCATGGCCTGCCCATGGTGGGCACGAGGGGCTCACCTCAAAGGAGGCACGGTCGTGCCAAAATGGCACGGTCCGCCCATGGTAGGCACGAGCAGCTGCTTTGAGAGAGGCACAACCATGCCAAAATGGCATGGCCGACCCATGTCGGCCATAGGAGAAAACTGAGAAAACACACGACCATGCCTAAAAGGCATGGTCGTGTCATGGTATACTCGATCGATTGTAATTCAAAGCAACAGTCGTGCCTCATGGGCATAGCCTGCTTTTAATTTTTCTCCCCAAATCCTTCCATGCCCGTGATGGCTGTCATCGCTAGATCATGTATGTTATTGACCCTAAAATAAAACAAAACAAAAAGTTAAAACTATGAAACAGGAGAAAAACTTAAATGAAAACAAGGAAAAACTTGGGTTGCCTCCTAAGAAGTACTTATTTTTGGTCATTAGCTCGACCCCTTATTATGTTTCTAAATCTTGCTCATACCAGAGTAAGATACTTCCGGACTTTCTTGACAATGGCCCAAATTGTGGAGGGAGCTATCATCATGTGATCACTATCATGAAGCACCGCTCCCTCCATCTTCATCTCCTTGAAGATTCTTCCTAGAGGTCGGAGACGGTTCAATCGAAGCATCCAATCCCAGGCCTTATAAAAACCTACACACCCAATGAAAAAGCACACCTCCCACACGCATGTGAGATAAGGAAGAACTAGAAAAATATCATGTGTAACTGAGCATGTATTAAAGAATAAGTCACATCCAACAAAATCACTTATAGATACCTCTATGGAATTTTCTAAAAGATCAGAAGTGATACTAACCTTGCATTGCTGAAAGGTACCTGAAGGTTCCAAACAAGTGACTATGACTTTCTCTGGGTCAAGTATGGGATCTATCTCTGGATCAGGTGGTGGTGCCTCTAAAGGTTGTAATTCTTAGGGCTTTGCCTTTACTACAAAAGTCTCTACACTTTTATCATCAACAAATTCAATTTTTGCAACATCAAAAATGTCTAGTGGTTGTTCGATCAAAGGAGGTGATTCTTGGGGCGTTACTTCTATAGCACAAGTATCTATACTTCTATCCATAACATCATCATAAGTAGTGAAGAATACACTAACATCAACATCAACAACAGGAGAATCAACATCTTCATTGGAAATCTTAAAATGATCATCCTCATCACAATCATCATCAGAAAAATCTATATCATTATAACAACCTATAACCCCAACAGGTAAATCCAAAAATTTGCAAACAACCACATCATCATCACAGAATTTGCAAAATCCTTCATCGTTCTTGGCTTCCACTGGCCTTTGTGGAAAAGGGATTGGTGGTACATAGGTCCTCAATGGAGTCATTAGGATAAATTTACTTGTCTTTTCCTTAGATTCCCTTTGAGAATGTGGCGGAGGTCTAAATAGCTCATCTAGCTTTGGTTTGACCAACCATTGATGGAATGGCACCAACCATTGAGGGAATGGTACCGGTGGCTTATAGGCCCTTATTGGAGTGGTGGAATTGAGTTTTTTTTATTCTTTTGTTGATCATGGTGAAGGCTTGTCAAGTCATGGCTCAAATTCGTCATGGCAAAAAGATTTCACCTGAGATTCTGAGAGTTGTGGTGAAGGTCTAATGAATTATGAAGTCAATCTCTCAATTTTTGGATCTAACTAATTGAACCCCTCATTCTGTAGCTTAATGTCTTTCTCTATCAGATTCTTAAAATTTCTTAGCGGATGAAATAACTCTTGATTGACATTCAAATTGACATCCATGGCTCACGTTTCTGGGATTATTTGGGAAGGCATCATCTAACTTTTATCTAATCATTCATGTAAGTTCAGTGTCACTTGATCAATTAAGTCGTATGCTTCATCCAAATTTTTATTCATCAAAAAACCTCTTGCAGCTGAATCCAATAAAGATTTATTTGAGAAAGATATTTCCATATAGAATATATGCACAATCAGCCACTTTTCCAAACCATGATGAAGACACTGCCAACCCTTAAATCTACCTCATGCTTTAAATAGTGACTCTCCATCTATTTGAGCAAAGCTTGTGATTTTATTTCTCATATATGTCGTCCTACTTGGAGGGAAAAAGTGATTCAAAAACCATTACTCTAGTTGTTCTCAGTTTGTTATACTTTGTTGAGGGAGAGAATACAACCAAGTCTCTGCTCTATCTTTGATACTGAAAGGAAATATCAACAACCGAATAACATTAGCAAAGACTCCTTCACAATTCACCATATTGTAGTATTCTTGAAATATCTCAAGGTGCTCCTCCAAATTGGTGACCTTGTATCATGAAAATTAATGATGGGTCTAGTTGAAAGTATCAACATCGATTTGAGGTAGCACAATAGGATATCTCGCTCTTACAGATATTGGTGTGAAAAATTCTCTCAAATGTATGTCTGCCATGTTAGATCTCATCGTATCTTATAAAAAATTAGCAGATTTTTGGAAAAAATCATAATCACCTACAAAACAGAATTATTAGAAAAATAATAGTGCAGAATTTAAATAGCAAGAAAGAAAAATGCAGAATTTATTAACAAGAAGAAAGAAGTCTAGAGTAACTAAATTGCTAGTCAACTAATGTTAATCGAAAATAGTCCTCGGCAACGGCGCCAAAAACCTATTGTCTCACCACAAGTCCATGGCTAAGTAGTCAAGTAATAAAAATATCGATCCATAGGGATTGTTGATTAAGCACTAATTGAGTTCATAAAGCAAGTTATCTAGACAATCGAAAGATGGTTGAAGTCATGAACGCAAGAGATTGAGAGAGTGAACTAAGCACTAGAGAGAGTTGAGAGAGAAAGAGGAGAAGGTTTTAGAGACAGCCTAGAGCAGAGGAGGTCAAGAGAAAGCAAGTGGTCGAAGGGAGAAGTTGGAATTGAAAGGAACGATTCTAGGACTTCAGTTTCATTATGATGCTAGTTGATGTACCATTAATTATTCATTCCCTTACCCTCCATGTTTACATTCTTATAGGGATCATAACCGCTCCCGGGATAATAGTGCAATGGTTAGGTCCTCCAATGGATAATCAAGGGATCTAAGGTTCGAATCTCAGTTGTAGTGCACTGCAGGAAATTTTTCCTCCAGTGAGAAGCGGACCTAAAAATGTTGGTCATTTGGATGGGCCTCCATTAGCACTTCCTGATTTACCCTAGTGGTCAGTGAGAAACATCCGTGGGGCTGGGCCGATCACCCCAGGTCCGACGTTACCCGACCTGGTTAATCATTTTTTTATAGGGATCATAACCAAATTATCGGTATAGACCCATGAAGGTTACACCGGAGTGCCTATAACATTTCCTTTTAATGTTATTAAGTAGAATATGTAACATAGAAAGTCTGGTTAAAGAGTCATCCTCTGTCATACAATCTAGATTACACAAGTCACTTCTTAACATTGAATTCATGAAAGCCTAGTAAACTCTAATTAGCTAATCCTTTGTAGAGAATTGGTCATCAATTCAAGGTGATGACTTAGAAAATCCGATTAAAGGGTTACCCTCTATCACTAAGGGCCCCCTGGTCATACAAACTAAAGCTTCTCTTCTACATGGTGACCAATCCTTCACATCCATATGCATACACTTCACACACACATTCAATCAAATACAAACAAGACACAACACATATAGAACAAGTCATAAACATGTCATTGAACAAGGAAATTGGCAAATCCATAGTTTATACATCAATATCATATCAAAACTACTTCCTACATCATAGAATTCGGAGGTTACTCCATGAAGAAGGAAGAACAAACCAAAGACATGAAATTAAACATTCTTACAACCCAAATCTAAGAATGGAGGAGAAGAAATGTTTAGCGAGGAGATTGTCGATGTCTTTGGGATGTTTCCTTGCTACGAAGGTGGATGGATCATCGTGACGGCTCTTGGATGGTAGCTCTAGGGTTTCCTCTAAGGGGAGAAAACCCCCCTCCTCTCAAAAAGGGGATCTCAAGTCCCTTATATAGGTTCCCCACACGGCCATGGGTCAACACCACACAATCGTGCCTATAAGGCATGGTCATGCCATGAGAAACTCCAGGAAAAATACACGACCATGGGAAAGTGACTAAAGCAAGGCCCGTCTATGCCAAAAGGCACGACCGGGCCATGGATGATTCTAGAATTCTTGAGAGGCACGACTGTAAGGGCACGACTATGCCTTGGAGGCACGGCAGGGTCATGTCTGGGAGGCACAGTTGGGCCATGTCTCTTGTTGGAGTTGATGGGAGCTCCTTTTGAAGAGGCATGGTCGTGTCATGGGGCTTGCTGGAAAGTTGACCTTGGTCTCTTGGGAGACACGGTCATGCCTGTGAGGCACGACCATGCTTGCCGATTTTTCTCCCCAATGTTGCTTCAAAATCCATTTTACTCCATTTTAGCTCCAAATTATGTCATGTCAATCAAAATACAAAGAGAGATGATCTATGAACCAAAGGAGTAAAAGCATGATAATATAATAAAATAAGGTGCGATAATGTAGACTATACTTAGTGAAATGCAAGTATATGTGCAACAAACAATACCTAAAAATATATATAATCTACCCACATCAAGTACCCCAATTGATTGAGCCACATTTCTTATGTGAGTTCAATACAGGTTAAGTTAGACCTTGTGGATTTAACTTGTGTGTCTAAGTACACAAGTATCCGAGATGGCAGAAGACACAAGTAGTTGTGAAGGATGGCACAGAAAGGAGCTGACACACTTAGTGCATCCAAGAGATGAGAAGTCGTGAAAGAGTTCTCCAGTGGAGCGAGAAGGACGCACAAGATGCATCCAAGGGACAAGAAGCCATAAGGAAGAATGCTTAAGGAGAAGAACGGAATTGAGTTAGGGTGAGCACAATTCTAGGCGACCAAATAATCACCTAGACGACTGGAGAAGAAAATGGTCAAGTTCAAAAATTGACCATTCCAGGTGCTCGAATAGGTTTCGTGCACCCGAAAAGTGCCACATTAGCAAATAGTCAGATGGAAGATGAAGGCTATAAATAGAGCACTGAAGCTCGAAAATCTAAAACACTTGTTTAATTAAAATGATTTTAGTTCATTTATTTTAGTCTTGTACTCAACTGTTGTAAGGGGCTTCTCCACCTCTGACTTGTGTTTGAAGAAAGAGATCTTAGTGGAGCATTTTATAGTCTTGTACTAGCAACTTCTTGGTTGCAAACCAAGTAAATCCAGCCTCTTTCCTTTCATGTTTATGTTATTTTCATATCAACTAAGTGTGTGTCCTTGCTAGTTCGTTAGCAAGAGAAATAAAATGTTTTAAATTGCAGGTTTGCTATTCACCCCTCCCCTCTAGCAATCTGAACCATTATCGTTGCACCAACAATTGGTATCAGAGCCGAGACCACTAAAAGGCCTTATCGCCGACTATGCAACAATAAAAGGGGATCAAGAAATTGCTAGATCAAACATTCACCCACCTATATTCGAGGGCGAGTTCACCATATGGAAAAAATGGAGGTATTTTTCAAAATTGATTTTGAAATTATGGTTTGTATAAAACATGATTTTAAAGTGTCAAAGAATGAGGTTGTAGAAGAAATAGATGAACAACGATGGACCAAGAAGCAATGAGATGAGTTAATGGAAAATGGTAAGGTGGAGTTCCATCTTCTTAATGTGTTACTAGTATAAGAGCTCAACCAAGTAGGCCTCTACAACTCGGCCAAAGACCTCTGGGGAAAGTTCCTAATTCTTCATGAGGGGACCTCAAAAATAAAACTAGCCAGAAGGGATTTGCTGAGGAATCAACCGACTAATCTCCGACTAGAAAAGGATGAGAAGGTTGCACAACTACATGCGAAGCTAAAAGAGATAATCATCGGTCTCAGCAACCCCAAAGAGATAGTTTCAAATTGGGATGCTCTCAGATATGCATTAAATGCATTCCTGAGAACCAAGAGTGGATATCAATAGTGGACTCTTATTACATCTCAAAGAACTTGGAGGTAAGTACTTTAGAAGATTTCTTTTTGTCTTTGGAATTACATGAATCTCGATGTGTAGGATTTAAAGAGATAGAAAAGCCAAACAACAACATCGCTTTACAAGCCAAGAAGGGAGACTCAAATTCGAACGCATCCTTGGACGAAGGTGAAGAAGCCTACATGGTAAGAAAAAATGTTTTAACTGTGACGAGAAAGGTCACATAAAGGACAATTGGCCCAAGTTCAAGAAAAAAATCAAATTGAAGGCCAAAGACAAGACCTACTAAATTCAAGCACAAGAATCTAAAAGCAACTTGGGATGAATCCTTAAAAGATTCGAAATCTGAACAAAAGGCGGGGCTTGCATTTATGGCAATCCATGAAGATAAAGGGTACAACTCATCCAGAAAAGCAACAATGTAGGGGGAGCCTCAACCGACGAATCAAACACGGTAAGTGAGTTATGTAACCTTGCCTCAGATCAACTTTATGACACTATTAAAATTCTTTCTAGATCCTTATGTAAACATATGAACAAATATATTGATTTAAAGAAAGAAAATTTTGATTTAGAAAATTTGTGTCCTAAAGAAGATTTTGAAAAACTCAAGGATGAAAATACAAAATTAAGGAAACAGGTAGAATCACATAATTAGCCTTAGAGAAAATTTCCCTAAATTCATATTTGAATTTATCACCAACATATTTTTGCCAATAAAGTTTAGGACTAAATTGGTATTTGAGAAATCATAAGGGCCAAATTAGAAAAATATCAAGATTTTTTATTCCTACAAAATATATAGTAAATTCAGTAGTTAAAATTTTATTTTGGATATAAAAATTAATTTTGAAATATTAAAAATTTCTTTTTATTTTTTTATTTTAAATGTCAATTATTGAAATTGCTGGTGGTATAATAAAAGACATGATTCAGTATATCTTCTATTCAAAATTTTTATAGAAATAATTTTTTAGTGAAATAATAACTTGTATTCTATGATTAAGTAAAATTTCAATAAAATTCTCAATTTAGAAAGTTTTAAATATTTTTCTAAGCAAAATCGCATTTATGAATTTTAGAAAAGAATTGATTTTTTTTTTTTACAAAATCTATTTTTCTATGAAAATACACTTTGACTTCCATACTTAGTCAAAATTTCATAATTTTTGGATATGGAATTTTTTCCCACCATTTTTATGTGTAATTTATATTTCTTTTTATGAATAAAAATTGGTTTTCTCAAAAAGACAAATAATTTTACATGAAAAATAATTTTATCTGCCAACATTACTGATTTCTCACACTTAGAAAAAAATTCAATTTTTTTTGCCAAACATAATTTTTTATATACTTTTGTTTTTAACCCCAATTTCTTTTTTTATGTTTTCAACGGGGGTGAAAGATATATTAAGTCAGAGGGAAAGAATGAATGAATTCATAACTCTAGAGGGAGTTTTTGAAAATTTATTGCTTTGTTACTTTTAAATATTTATTGCATTTTATTTATTTTGTTTCTAACTTAATCTATGTTGATTCACATCAAAAAGAAGGAGATTGTAAGTACCCTAAAGTGGTTAAGCCATAGTTCTGATGTGAGTGCAACACAAATTAAGTTAGACCTTGTGGATTTAACTTACGTGTCTAAATATACAGGGACTTAGGGAAACACAAGTATCCGAGATGGCAGAAGATGCAAGCGATCATGAAGGATGGCATGGGAAAGAGCCGACAGGCTTAGTGCATCCGAGAGACAAGTTACGGAAGAGTACTCCAGTGGAGTAAGAAAGATGCACGGGATGCATTCGAGGGACGAGAAGCCAGAAGGAAGACTACTCAATGAGAAGAACGGAATTGAGTTGGGGTGAGCTCAATTTCGGGCGACCAAACAATCACCTAGACGATTGGAGAAGAAAATGGTCAAGTTCAGAAATTAAACATTCCAGGAGATAGACCTATCCGAGCACTCAAAAGCCATCAGCATGTCAGCAAGATTCGTTGTCGAAATAGATTAGGACTATATCTATGTTTGCAAATTCCAGGCACTCAGATCAGTTTCAGGCACCCGGAATGTGAGAAGTCATCTAGAGCCATTAGCTGACCGTTGCTAGATTGGATCAATTTTGACGAGTCCAGGTGCCCGGATTGCTTCCGGGTACTCGAAAAGTGCCATGAGCAGCAAATAGTCAAATCAAAGATGAAGGATGTAAATAAAGGATTGTAGCTCAAATTTCTAACAACACACTCGTTTAATTCAATTGATTTCAGTTCATTTATTTTAGTCTTGTACTCAACTGTTGTAAAAGGCTTCTCTGCCTTCGACTTGTGTTTGAAGAAGGAGATCTTAGTGGAACGTTTCATAGTCTTGGTTGCAAACCAAATAAATTCAATCTCTTTCCTTTTATGTTTATGTTATTTTCATATCAACTAAGTGTGTGACCTTACTAGTTCATTAGCAAGAGAAATAGAACATTTTAAATTGCAGGTTCGCTACTCACCCCTCCCCTCTATCAATCCGAACCATTGTCACTGCACCAATAATTTCAACTATTGGAAATGATGGATGGAATGCTCTCTAAAATCTGCCATCAAGATGTGATTCAGTATCTAGAAGGGATACACAACACTGATGGACGAGCACGGAGAAAAACTAGATTCGGAAAAATAGAATTCGTACATGAAGAAGAAGGCACAAATCAACTACAAGGATCTAAACACACTACAATGTGGGCTTATGAAGGAAGAACCCAACCGAGTAGAACCCTTCGAGAACTCCAAGGAATTATGGGACAAACTAGTCAAGCTTCATGAGAGAATGAATGACTCTAAGGTAATGAAGTGTGATTTGTTATCAAATCAATTATTTAATTGTAAGATGCAGGATGGAGAGACCGCAAGTCAATTGCACTCCTGGATAAAAGATATCCTAAATGGGCTCCACCTAATCGGCTACAAACTAGAAAACAAGGACATCATAAGGTACACGCTTAAAGCTTTCCCTCGAAACTCATTATGGGCATCTATGGTAGATGCGTTCAAGGTTTGAAGGACCTTTCCATAATTAAATTAGATGAAATATTTTGTGAATTAGAATTACATGAGTAGGCTAACTTGAGTAAAACCGAGAAAAGTATATCATATTTGTAGGACAAAATAGGAGCAAGGAAGTCAAGTCCAAATCCCGGCCGAAGCAAGAGTCTGAAGATGAGTCAATCTCAAACTTAAACGATGAAGAAGAAATAGTGAACATGGTCCAAAAGATGTTCACTAAGAAGAAAAAATTCTCCAAAAAGGACCTAAAAAAGATGGTACAACACAAGCCAGGCAAACCAAAATCGGAGGTAACGTGCTATAGATGCAATGCCAAAGGTCACTACAAGTCTGAGTGCCCAAACCTTAAAAAGGAGAAACCCAAAAAATCAAGAAGGAAGAAGGCACTAAAGGCTACTTGGGACAAGTCATCCTCAGAGGAGTCGGATCAGGAAAAACCAAAGCAAATGAGCTTCATGGCACTTATGGAAAGAACTGAATCCGAGTTCGAGTCCCAGATGGAATCAAGATTAGTCTTCTCATGTAGTTCAAAATCACAAAAGATTTTGTCTAATTTAATAGAATACAAGTCCTTAGACACTTTATACGCATTCACCATAGATGCCCATAAAGTAGTCCTTGGAAATGCCTTGAGTATGTACCTAATTAGATCTCGATTCTTGGTTTACTCTCTGATTGCATGGATGTCATTGAAGATTTCTTGGAATCATTTGTTGAGTTGGTTCACTAACTCACCTTCCTTCATTTGAATATTCTGTAGTTGACTTAAAAGTAGGTCCTTTTTGGTGGTTCTTAAGTCAGCTAATCCTTTATAAAGTTTGATCAACTTCTCCCATAGCTCCTTTACATTCTTAAAGGGTAAAACCTTACTAAGTTGCTCTTGAGTTAGACTGCATTGAAGAGTAGTAGTGGTCCTTGCATTTGCTTGAGCCTTCTTCTTGATATCGTAGGTCCATGACCTAAATCCTACTAGTTCACCATTTTCATCTCTTAGCAAGTTGAAGGCGACTTTGATGATCATCAAGTTTTCTATTTCATTCATCAGATATTACTCCATTTTACCCTTTCAATAAGAAAAGTTATTATCATCGAAAAGGGAGGACGAGAGGTACAATAACCTTCCTGTAAATCCATTAAGATAGAAATTTTTCAAGATTTTGAAAGATCTTGGGTAAATAATGCAAGTATAAATAGCAATACAAGTTTTTAGTATTAGATTTAGTTAGGGCTAGGTTAGGATAGGGTTTAGGTTAGGCATGGGTTTGGTTAGGCTTGGGTTTGGTTTAACTAATAATTTAGAATTAGGATTTAACCCAACTCAAAATGCAATCACGACCCTAGGTTAGATTCAAACTCAACTTTGGATTTATCAAATGATTATTTTTAGAATTAGCTTGTAGGCTATGGCGAGGTATAGGGACTCTTCTTTAAGTTGTCACATGCCTTAAACAAAGCTATTCTAAAATGACATGCTCAACAAACATAGTATCAAATTTTGGTATAAGTAGTTTAGAGTAGGGTGAGTTAGCTTCAGTCAGTTTCACTCAATTAATTGCATTAGGTAGGATTTGTCCAAATATCCAAACTAGACATGTATTAATAGAGCTTCCCTACTATACTATCAACACAACTTGCTCTGATACCAATTATAGGATCGTGAGCATGCTAGAGAGGTGGTGAATGACATGTTCAATTTTTTGAGATGATAACAATTTAAAACAAACAAAGTAATAATGCTGCGGAAAATAGACTAAGTACGTGAATTGCAGCGGAAATAATCAAACAAAAATATATTATCACACAAACAAAAGAACAAGGCATTTAACTTGGTTTGACTTCCATCCTGGGTTCCTACTCCACAACGTACGTATGATCCGTTAGGTGAATCACTCTCGAATTTCCTCTAATAATTCTCCTTTCCAGATTGTCTTCTAGAGGTGGAGATTTTTTTTATATAAAGTCAGGCAACAAATAGAGATACCAAACGAAGAACACTATTGCCTATCAAACTTGAATAATCGGCACACTTGTGAGTTGCGTAACAGTAGGAGGATTTCGAACGTGTATCTCAAATTTCGTGTCTTGAACAAGAGCCCTGGCTTTCCTTTAATAGAAGGTTGTCTTCCACTAATGTGACACTTTTTCGATCGCTTGGAAACTCCTCCAACCGCCTTGACCATGATGACCCAACTGTTGATTTAATCCACTTGAAGTTCAAATTTGGTTGATGTGATAACTCTCGGTTGCTTGGTGTTAATGCATTCGCAAGTGCACGGTTACGTTGTCAGTAATATAAAAGATTATCGATCCCACAGGGATTGTTGATTAAGCACTAGTTGAGTTCGTAAAATAAGTTATCTAGACAATCGAAGGTTGATTATAAGCTTGTGAACTAGAGAGGAGGAGAGAGAGTTGATGAGAGAGAAGGTTGAGAGAGTTGAGAAGGTTTGTGGGAAGATGGTTCTAGGATTTTGGTTTCATTATGATGCTAATTATGTCCCTAATGCATATTCATCTCCGTATTCTCCATACTTATACCTATGTAGCAAAGGATTAGTCTCTATTTCAATGTCATTGCCTCAAGGAGTGAGAAATAATCGATACCCTTTATCACTAAGGGTATGTAAGTCTGGTTGAATGAGTGTCCTCTGTTACTAAGGATCCCTCGGTTATCCAGCCTAGTAGCAATCTTAAAATAAGAAAAAATCCTTCATATCTACATGCATTACTCACATACACATTTCGTCAAACATGTAGTAGGCACAATACACATAGAACAAGTCATAAACACTTTATTAAACAAGGAAATGGACTTATACATAGTTTATACATCAATCATACATCATAATTACTCCCTACATCCTAGAAATGGGAGAATCGACTCCATTGCAAGGGAACAAAACCAAGAGATGAAGAAAATAGCAAACTACAACTCAATACATGAAAATCGAGAGAAGAGAATGCTTATCCATGAAGTCCGGCGTCGTTGGAGGTGTTCCCTTGCTCCAGAGGTGGAGGATCGTCAAGGAGGAGGAGATGGAAGCTCTAAGCCTGAGCTTATGTTCTACTTTCTGTAGGCACGACCGTGCCTATGAGGCATGACCCCTGTTTGAGTAGAAGGCACGGTCATGCCTGGATGGCACAACCCCTGTCTAAGGAAGCACTGGAGGCAAGGCATGGGCCCTGCTTTTTGGGAATGACCCTTGCTTTTTGGGCACGACCCCTTCTTTTTGGGCATGACCCTTGGCTAAGAAGACCCAAGAGGCAAGGCACGAGCCCTGCTTTTTAGGCATAGCCCCTGCTTTTTGGGCACGACCCCTGCTTTTTGCTCTGCTTTCTACTCAGTTTTTCGTTTAAGCTCTATTTTGCTCCAAAACGCGTCCTATTAATGAAAATCAAGAAAGAACATATCTCCGAACAACATAGGAGTAAAAGCATGATAATATGATAAAATGGGGTACGATAATGTAGATCATAATCAGTGAAATGTAAGTAGATGTTCATCATAAAGTGTCTAAAAATATATATAATCTACGGACATCACAACCCCAGACTTAAACCTTTACTTGTCCTCAAGCAAAAATTGCAATCTAGATTCATGTGTGTAAATGCATCATAATCTCCAGTGAATCATTCTAATCCTATCGTGTAGTTTCACTAATGAGCAAGATAACAAAATTATTTCAGTGTGACCTAAGTAGAAGTTCTCCGTGCTTAGTGCGATGAGTGAATTAACCTTTTCAAGTGTCAATCTCCAAGCCTAGTTAACTCGTCATCTAACCGTATTTCTCATGCTTCCAGCGATAGGTACTTACTTGTCATTCGCAAAGTTCATCCCTCTCAAACTAGACAAGTCCTTAAAGGAATACTCGATATCAAGAGAAACATAACAGTTATTTTCTAGTAATCTAACTTGGTCTCAAAACGGTAACTTGTTAGTTTCCACTCACGAAACTATTTTTTATCCCTTATTTATTTATTTATTGGTGCTTATGAAATGAAGCACTAAGACTAATGGTGCTTATAAGATGAAGCACTAAAACAAGTATAGGGACTTTGATATTTCCAAATGAGTTGACATGATCCGAGTTTGTCAAGTAACCAAGCTATAGTTGAGAAATCACCTTAAAAATATAAGTACTAGTCCAATTCTATAAATCATGACTATTTTTAGATGTATCAACTATCAATATCAAGCATAGTGTAAAAGAGATTCTAAGACTAGGCTAATTCTCAAACTTATGCAATTAAATACATGCTCACTTCATGCTACTATGGATAGGAAAAATAGTTCACTAAACATACTAGCACATACATCATAATACATGAAATTCTAGATAAGAGTGTGCTAGCATTTTTGCAAGAAGGACAAGCCATGCTAAAATGTGATGATGGTACAACCGACATGCCACAAAACTAAAACAAACTAACTAAAATAAATATAGGGATAAAACTAATCTAACTCAAACAAATGCAAAAATAAAACAAAATAAAACTATGTACATATGTACAAATCTCCCCTAGACTTGGACATTTCATTATCCCAATGAAATCAATAAGGTGGTGCCGAGTAATAATCGGGGAATCCTTTAAATTCATTTAGAATAGGCATCCAGTCCCTTGCTTTCTAAGCTTTTGTGATAATTGTATATAGATGCAATTTCTATATGAGTTTGTCTCATTATAACCTGAAAATCCTTTTGTTTCTTCTAATCATTCTTTTGCACTTCCATGAAATCAGTAATCTTTTGAAACAACTCTTCCTCTCTCTTGAAATGCTCTCGCATATATTGAAATTATTCATCCGACATTAAATGATGTTGCTCTAACAGATTTTTATGGATAATAATGTTGTGATGAAGAGTATTTAAAATCGGTTGAAATTCAGAAAATTTAAACCTTGAAAGAGGGTGGCTACTTGAAGGCATATGAATGGAGGGTTTTATAAGCAAAGGTTGTTTATAGGCATTTAACATTAACCAATTTTCTTTGATTCATATGGTTGTTAAGTCATTATTTGGCAAAGCTAAAGGAAATCTATTTTTCAATATAAGATTGTATCTATGTTCATCCCTTTTTATCATTCGTATAGCAAAACAAAAGTCAATATTTATCCCAGGGGTATTTTTCGTCCATTTTCAATCCATCTAAATCACAACCTAAGACAATCATTGTTAAATATGACAAATAAAATAAAATAAATAAAAATGGGTGTTAATCGAGGAAAAACCCCAACATAAATTTTAGAGACTTTTGGAAAAAAATTGGAGATTTAACTGAATTTATATGAATTATTTAGAGATATTACTATTTAAATGAGGAGTTGATAAGGAATTAACTTAGGTTTTGATTTTTAAAACACTAGGTTGAGGTTATTAATATTTAAGTTAATATTCCTATTCTTTTCACTCGATCGACGATTCCTCACCGAAGCCACTCGATCAGCCGCCCCTCCTCTCGATCTCTTCTCTTCACCGGAGGACCGCCGTCGCTCTTCCTCGATTTGCAGTCATCACCGCTGCCAGACGCAGCCACTGCCACTACAGGACGCGGCCACCGCCACTGTTAGGCCGCAGTCGCGATCACCGCCGCCTCTTTCTTTCTTTTCCCCCACCGTCGCCAACCCCTCTGCCACCAGTGAGTCGTGACCATCACTCCTCCAGAGCACTATCGTTGGAGGTTCGGCCCTATTGAAGTTTAGATTCGGCCAGCCATAGTATTAGGCAGGGCTAATTGTTTCTGGTCTCCTCTGATCAGTTCCAATTTCCACCAATAGTAGGTAAGATTGTGGATGATTGATAGATAGAATTGGTTTTGGTTGATGTTTAGAGATGGGTTTTTGATTTGTAACCGCACCTACTGTCGTGACTATTTCTAGCCAGCCCATTTACTGTTCCGGCCATCCATCATGCTGTTAGCAGAGCTGGGGTTTTATGGAGTTGATCATCACTGATTAGGTAAGTTTTATGAAGCTTTGGTGTTTGGATTTGAATCTGCTGATGAAGTGTAAACTAGCTTTATTTGTGTAGATATGACTTTGATTCTATGGATGAATTTTAGTTTAGCTTTGTTGGTGTAAATGGATAGAGTTTATGTGGAATGGATTTATGCTTGTAGATGAATTGTAGATTTAG
>JBBUKS010324002.1:0-20332 GCA_038050645.1 Hedychium gardnerianum
AATCCAAAACTATATTAGAATCTCAAATTAATCCTAAGAGCATGGTGAGATCAACTTCTAACAACAATCAACCAATCCAAGAATCTCAAGGTGACCAAAACAAGCACCAACTAACTACACAATACTGAATTCGAAATTAAAACTTATACCTAATAGGAGTGACCAGATTAGCATACTGATGGTTGCGACTCAATAGCAAGGGCACCAGATCTGGCCAGCGATGACCGGAGCAGCTGATCTAGTCGACAACAACAACAATTCTGGACAGAGCTGACCGATGAAACGAAGTCGGGTTTGACTAATCCATGGTCAAGATGAAGAAGGGCAGCAATCACTGCTGGTCGGCCACTCTATGATAGCGGAAGAGGAGAGCGGTGACGTCGGGTGAGGCTGCGGCCTGGCAGCGTGGCCAATCTAGCCGGACCATGGCAATAGTTGCGGCTACAAGTTGCAATCGAACCAATGTTGACTGCCGACAACCAAAAATCCGAAAGGGCAGTGATCGGAAGTTGATCCCCAGAACAGATTGAGTCTATGGCTAAATTAGATAATTTAGGTTTGGTTCAATTAATTATTAATTCATATGGTTTAGGGTTTTAAGGTGTTTATATATTTAAGGAGATTAGGGTTGGGGTTTATTCCAAGTCATTTTCTTTGTATCATCTCCCCTCCCTCCCTTTCTCGCAATATTGCCTAATAGCCACTGCTACTCTCTTTTTGGTGCAAGAAATTATTGCCCTTATGGGAAGTTATGACCATCTTGGTTGAAGAAGCACTTGACATCTCCATCTATCCTAAATTGACTCCTTTCACCTCTGAGACATAATATGACATATATGTTTCAACAATTGGGAAAATTATTGGTTTACCTCTTCTAAAGGTGCATTATAAATTGTTATGGAAGCATGAAGGTGCTTTAGGGTGAGTGATGAGGATGTGAATTTCTTCAATTGAAGGAAAACTTTTTAAAGGAAGATATTGCATAATAAAATTGAGGTTAATTAATGATACATCTCTTGGGATGATTTAATTTATTTTAAAAGTCACTCTACACTCCTGCCTTTGTTACCTGTCTTTTGAGTTACTTGTCCCTTTATGATCTTCTTACTTCTTTACACTTATGTATCAGTGTTACTAAAAAAAACATATTAGACTTCACAACAAATGAAAATTTTAGAAATGTGTTTTAAAGGAACATGAATCAATTTATGAACATTGAAAAATTGAGATATAAATAAATTGTAATTGAATTAATATAATATTAAATAAACTACTTGTAATATAGAACTTCTTTAAAAAAGTTACATGATTATATGTAGTATAGAGTCTTAGCTCTGACATTGACTTTGCGCTTAAAAAGAATTCTTAAGTCTTTTTGTATGTGAATAAGTTTAAACCATGTATATGAGATGATTTTCTCACTAGTATATTGTAGATCATTTACTCTATTTTATGTA
This sequence comes from Hedychium gardnerianum, assembly GCA_038050645.1. Classification (NCBI taxonomy): domain Eukaryota; kingdom Viridiplantae; phylum Streptophyta; class Magnoliopsida; order Zingiberales; family Zingiberaceae; genus Hedychium; species Hedychium gardnerianum. The sequence continues at coordinate 1,458 of JBBUKS010324002.1, forward strand.
AGTTGTATTCGGATGGATTGTGAATCATTTACTCTATAAATTTGGTGAAATATAATAACCTTATTTATTTGTTATTTTTTTATTTTTTTATGAGATATTTCACCTCATGCATATCTCTCTTATATTTACTTTATATTTTTGTACTCCTAGAGTTTTTTGATAACTTGTCCGACCAATTGAGATGCAAGTAGAAATTTTGCATTAACAAGACGCATATACGGGATCCAAATTCCACTATTTTTTTCTTCTCTTATACCTGACGGTGACTGACACCAAACGTAAACAGAGAAAAAGTGGTGGGCCTGCACGCAACAACCAATAAGAACATTGGGTATTACATTGAGTAATCGTAGACAATAAAATGTTGTTTTCCCACGTTCATAATATAAAATGGAAGTCGCACGATCTCTTCCCCTCTTATAAACCCAACCACCGTCGTTGCCATCAGCGCACATCTCTCCGCTCTTCTCCCTCTCCCTTTTCAATTCATCCTAAAATCATTATCGTTATTCTCATAATGGCAAAAGGTAAAACGCTCATCCTCAACGCCCCCGCTAGCTCGTCTCAGAATTAACACGGAGAAAATAAATTACGGAAGCTAGTCTAGCTAGCCCGAACAGTAACTAGTGCATGGGAGAGGACAGAAACTTGAGTACTAGCCAGGATTTGACTCTCAGACCTCATGGTGGTAACAACTCATGTACTAACCATCAGTCCATCCTGTGAGGACATTATCGTTATTTTCATGAATTGTGTCATTGTTGATCATCAAAATTTATCATTGATTATATATTCGAAAAGTTTGCGACTTAAATTTTCTATTAATAGTTTAGTATCAAAATTTCAAAATAATATCGCGACCTTTAGAAGAGTTGTCAGCTCTTATTTCGCATCGGAGCTACGTGCAAACTTGTTCATCGTCCTGAAAAAAAGGAGAAAGCTGGAGGATTAGAGGGGAGGTCGGGAGGTGCCTGGTGCAACCACTCCGATGCTCAAGTCAGTTGGTGGATGGAGAAGAGAATGGAGAGACAGTAGATCAGTAATCTGGTATTTTTAGCATACCTCAGTTTGTGTGAACAGACTCATTTATATACCTTCTTGGGGATGATACTCTCCTTATTAATGGAGCATGTTGTCATGGTAAGGAGGGTCTATCGTGGTAAGGGGTACATGTACTGTCAGGGTGTCTTAACCGTACTCTCATCATTCCTCACACGTTAGATATTTATGAGCTATTAATAGGTCTATGTTATGTCAACCTCATAGTCTTACCTATTCTGACAGTTGTGATGGGAGCGGTGGTTGTAGATTAGCCGAATGGGAGAATCTGTGGTGGACGGGTTGGGATTATCCGCTTGGATGTCTACTAACTTGTTAGGGCCAGCTAATTGGGATATAGGGTCATTGGCAAGCGGATGAGGGTCGTTTGGATCAGGGGTCCTTGGTCAATTGGCTTCCGCCTCTTCAGGTAGTATGAGATGCACCGATCGGGCGGTTTCTCTGAGGAGGTTTCTTCGAGTGGGTGGGTTCCGCTGAATGGGTTTCTCCGAGCAGGTTCCGCCGAACGAGTTTCCCCGAGCGGGTGAGGATGCCCTTGGTTGGGTGTTCTTGTCCCGTTGACTATCCTTATTTGACTTTTATCCCATGGCTCGGGATCGAAGACTTCCACGTAGGCTTTTCAAGTGGGTCTCCCATATTCCCCATATCACAAGAATATCCTTCAAGTCTGGTCGAAGGAGGCTAATGTCCGACTGACCGAACTAGTATTTTAAATTTTTCCAGCTTCCAGTCCGACCCACTAATAGTTCGCGTTCATGGTCGGCCAGATTGTTAGGGCTGACGTGGGGGGATAAAGTACCATATCCTCCTTGGGAACCTGCGATGCAAGTTTATTAATGTCTCATATATGCATGATGGCGTATCAGGATGGTGATTTGCCCATCACATCAATATTAATGTCGACTGATCTATTCTCGACACATGGCACAATCACTCCGGGATTGTCATCTCACTGAGACTGTTGAGATTCTCGTGGTTCGAGAATCAAATCGAACAGCCCTGGTGCCATCTCACCCTTTTGATTTCTTGGATCTGACGTTCAGGATGCCTTGGTTGGGGCTTTATTAGGGCTAGTAGTGGAAAAATTCACCATTGCCCTTTTTTCGTTCTCTCCATTGCACTCGATCTTCTTTCGTTCTTGCCATCGTTGTTCTCTTCATCTTCTTCAATCTTGATCTAGCTGTAAGTTCCTCTTCTGTGCTTTAAACCTTTCATTCTCTCCTTACGAGTCGTTAGGTGTTTTCCTTAGAGTTTATAAGTAAAGTCATGGCTGCCAGGACTATTTCTGGCCTATGGTATACTTCCATGGGATCGGACTTCACCACTGAGGATTTGGAGATGGTTAGGGTTCAATATGAAATTTCGATCGAGTATAGATTAGCGATCCCTAGCTCCACCGACCGACCCCACCACCCTCTGCCCCGGTGTGTGGACTTCTTTTTTGGTCAGTTCCTAGAGGGTCTTCGATTTTCTCTCCCGACCTTCTTTACTACCCTCTCCCAATACTTTCGCATTCCCCTTCAACAATTTGGCCCCAATGCCTTCTGCCAAATCTGCGGGGTCATTATCATCTTTCGTCTATGTAACATTCCCTTCACCCCCAAGTCTTTCATTACTTTTTCTATCAGATAAAAATGGAGCTTGGGGTTTTCTTTTTCCAATCCTGAACAGGGAGCTGCTTCTTGGATGAGATGCTGACCTCTCACAAGGGGTGGAAGTCCAAGTATGTGTTCATGGAGCCTTCAACTCATTTCTCGTGGCTGACCAGGTGACAAATGAAGATGTCCAAGGCTCTGATCTTGAGTGATTACAAAATGGAGGAGACATATCTGAGGGCCACATATATCTTGTATGGCATGAAGTTCGATGTCAAGAAGCTAATCAATGAAGGACTTCTTCATATTTTCGGGTTGAGTCCCATCGACGTTCAGCTGTAATTTTTCTTCGGTAAGATCATATTCTTTACTTTATATGATTTCTAAATGAAAATTTTTCTTCTTGTGCAGCTCAAACGATGTGGAGAGCTTTAGTTAGCAAAACCCTAAAGTTGACCAATGTTGAGCTGGAGGAACGGGTTGTCGAGTTGACTAGAGAACAACCGACCGACTCTTCCAGTGACGTGGCGGCCCATACGGATGAATTGCCACCACCTCGCCCATCGATGGTGCCTGTGCACGTACCTTCAAGAGAACCTACGCCCAAACCAACATGGAAAAGGTGTCGCCCAATCGATCTGCCATCTGTTGGGCATGCTTTTGAAGGTTCTCAAGCAACGACCTCAGGTGCCAGCTCATCCGGGGTGGTCCCTTCTCCCCTCCGCCCCTCCACTCCTCCGCCCCTCCACTCCTCCACCCCTCCTCCCCTCGCCAATTATCTCATTAGACGAGGGTTCGATCGAAGAGGTGGACATCTCAATCGAGGACGAGAGTGGTCGGTCGGGTGAACCTGCCCTCCCTTCCCAACTAGAGTTCGTGCCTCCTCTGGCCATGATTCCTCCAAGTAGAGAAGACCCTAGTCAACCGAACAGAGATGTTACAATCAAGTTGACTGGCAGGACAGCGAGGGCCTGGGTGTTTTCAACTGAAGAATTCAGGAGTAAAACCACCCATCGTCTACTAAACTCCTTTGTCTCCAACTTGATGGGAGTAAGGAACAGGATCGTGTAACGTAGGTTCGTGTTTTCTTTAAAGTTACTGATGCAAGTTTATTACAGGTCTGGGTCGAGGGAATGGAAGTGATCACCCAAACTGCTGATCTCCTTCGCCTACATCTCTCTCATCAAGCCAGAATAAGCGAGTTGGAGGCTCAACAAGCTCCCCCCCCCCCCAACTGAAGAAGTGGGAGAGTTGAAGGCGGAGGTAGAGAAGCTGCACTCCGAAGCTCTACTTAAGACGGAGCAATTGGAGCAGCTGGGAGCAGCCATGACAGAGATTGAATCCCAGTTTAAAATGCAAACAAAATAAATTGTCGAGCTCCAGGAGGCCATCAAAAAGGCCAAGTCAAATGTGTCTTTAGAGAAGTAGAAGAAAGAGGACGCCCGAATTGAGATGAAGGCGCAGGCCAAGGAGTGGAAAGAGAAGGGAAAAAAAGCCTACAAGCCAAATTGGTTGGGAAAGCTATTGAGCTAGTGGCCAAAGAAGTGGCTTTAGAGGCTTTGAGGGTTGAACTAGCTGCTGAAAAAGTCGAGCAGGAGAGCTATCGATCGGGCAAGGAAAAGCGTTGGGCGGCCAAGAAGGCCAAATATTTGGGATCCCAAGAATTTTATGATCAGCACGGCCCCCGAATGGTCAAAATATTTATGTTTGGAACCGAGGGGACGATCCAGCAGCTTCGCGAGGTGAGACATCTAACGATCGATCCTCCGCCTAGCTTCAACCTGGAGAAGATCTACGATGACATCCCTCCATATTTTTTCGAGGATTTTATTTAGTTGTCTTATATGAATGTTTTGTAATGTCTTTTGATCTGAAATACAATGTCTTCTTTTTACCATCCAGTGTCTCTTTTATATTTGTGGCCTCGCAGTTTTCAATTTCCTCTAATAAAATTTGATTGACCCGAGTAATGTTTGGCCAAAAAAATCTGAAATGAAATTTGCTCGATGATTGCCTCGGTCTAGACTAACAACAAAGGAGCATCCGCGCGAGGTTGAAGTTTTAGTTCCAATCCGCGATCAATGGATGTGCTCGACCCCCCTTGGGGGAGTTGGCCTCAGCAGGGATGTTTGATCCCTATTTACGAGATAAGGTTGGCTGTGGAGAAGTCCAACCCCACTCAGAGGTGAGGTTGACATTAGCGGAGAAGCACGACCCCGCTCAGGGGTGAGATTGACTTTAGCGGAGAAGCTCGATCCCGCTAGGGGGTGAGGTTAACTTTATCATAGAAGCTCGACCCCGCTAGGGGGTGAGGTTAACTTTATCATAGAAGCTCGACCCGCTAGGGGGTGAGGTTGACTTTGGCAAAGAATCTTGACTCCGCTCAGGGGTGAAGTTGACTTTAGCAGAGAAGCTCAACCCCACTAGGGGGTAAGGTTGACTTTATTGGAGAAGCTCGGCCCCGCTTAAGAGTGAGGTTGACTTTAGCAGAGAAGCTCGACCCCGCTCGAGGGTGAGATTGACTTTATCAAAGAAGCTCGACCCTGCTCGGGAGTGAGGTTGACTTTATCGGAGAAGCTAAACCCCTCTCGAGGGTGAGGTTAACTTTAGTGGAGAAGCTCGACCCCGCTCGGAGGTGAGGTTGACTTTAACGGAGAAGCTCGACCACACTACGGGGTGAGGTTGACTTTATTAGAGAAGCTCAACCCCATTTGGGTGTGAGGTTGAATTTAGCGGAAAAGCTCGACCTCGCTCGGGGATGAGGTTGACTTTATCAGAGAAGCTCGATCCCGCTCGGGGGTGAGGTTGACTTTAGCGGAGAAACTCGACCCCGCTCGGGGGTGTGGTTGACTTCATCGGAGAAGCTCGACCCCACTAGGGGTGAGGTTGACTTTAGCGGAGAAACTCAACCCTACTCGGGAGTGTGGTTGACTTTATCGAAGAAGCTCGACCCCACTAGGGGTGAGGTTGACTTTAGCGAAGAAACTCAACCCTGCTCAGGAGTGTGGTTGACTTTATCGGAGAAGTTCGACCTCACTAGGGGTGAGGTTGACTTTAGCGGAAAAACTTGACCCTGCTCGGGGGTGTGGTTGACTTTATTGGAGAAGCTCGACCCCACTAGGGGTGAGGTTGACTTTAGCGGAGAAACTCGACCTTGCTCGGGGGTGTGGTTAACTTTATCGGAGAACAATTCGCGACCTCAGGAGAAACGTGAACGCTTTGGAGGTTAGTCTGAGCTTTTTCATTCATAGGCAATTTCGTAAACACTTGGGAATTTAATAAAAATATTGCAGAAAGGATACTTAAGGACTTTGAGTCCAATCATGTTGTAGGTAATTCGCACTCCATGAGTGGTCGAGTTCTTTTCCATCTGGGCCTTGTAAATAATAAGCTTCCGAGCTCAGCTTGCGGAGGACCTTGTATGGTCTACCCCATTGAGGTTCCAATTTGTGGGCATCCCCGACCGACTTCACTCTTCTTCAGACAAAGTCGCCGACTTGAAACATTTGAGGGATGACCCGTTTGTTGTAAGTTTGACGCATTCTCTGACGATAAGTCATTAGCCGAGCAGTCATCTTCTCTCTGATTTTTGTGACGAGATCTAACTCCAAGGATCATTGCTCGGCGTTGTCTTCACCATTTGTGCTTCGTTGAGTGGAATCTTCTCCAACCTCTACTGGGACAACGACTTCTCCCCCATAAACGAGGTGAAAAGGTGTCAGGACGATGCTCTCTCTTGGCGTCGTTCGATATGCCCAAAGGATATTGAGCAATTCCTCCACCCAACTTCCCTTCACATGATCCAACTTGATTTTGAGTCCTCGTACAATCTCTCGGTTGACCACCTCTGTCTGCTCATTGCTTTGTGGATAAGCGACGGAAGTAAAGGCTTGTTGGATGTCGTATCCTTCGCACCATCTTCGGAGCTTTTGTCCTTGAAACTGTCGTCCGTTGTCAAAGACCAACTTGTGCGGTATGGCGAACTGATAGATGATATTTTGCCACAAGAATTTCATGATGGCATCTTCAGTTATTCAAGCGAGGGCTTCTACTTCTACCCACTAAGAAAAATAATCGACGACCACCAAGAGGAACTTCTTTTGCTTGGGATCGATCGAAAAGGGTCCTACTATGTCCATCCCCCATTGATCAAACAGATATGAGACGGTCGATGTCTTCAGCTGTTCGGTCAAGTGGTGCGGTAGATTATGATGCTTTTGACAATAAATATAGCCTGCTACGAATTTTGTCGTGTCAACCTGCAAAGTAAGCCAAAAATATCTGACAAATAAAACTTTCTTGGCGAGCATCCGACCCCCCCCCCCACCACATGATTTCTGCATATGCCTTCATGAATTTTTGGCATGATATCATCGATGTTGTCGGAACCAAGGCATTTTAGAAGCGGTCGGGAAAAACCTCGCTTATACAAGAGGTCATCTATTAAGATGAACTGAGATGCACATCTTCTCAGAAGTCTGGCATTTTCTACATCCGGAAGCACTGTTCATAGCCGGAGATAGGAAATAAACGGTGTCCTCCAGTCGGTTATCTTGTCTTCACGTTGCGATTGATCAATCTATGAGATGAATAGGTTTCGGGAAACGGAGTGACCCAACGTCCATGTAGCCAAGGAGCTAGTCATCTTGGCTAAATCGTTCGCTCTTAGATTGTCCGTCCGGGGTATCTTCTGAATGACCACTTCTTGAAAATTTGATTTTAGTTGATCAAAATTCTTAGCATACCTCTTCAGGCGATCATTTTTTATTTCAAAACTCTCATCCAACTATCGAGCGGCTAATTGAGAGTTCGAATGGAGAATTATCTTAGTGGCTCCCACTCGTTTAGCTACTTGCAAACCGGCCAACAAGGCTTCATACTCTTCTTCATTGTTGGAAGCTCGAAAGTTGAGCTGGATAGATAGTTGGAGTATATCCTCTCGCGGTGAGATCAGCAAGACTCCTACCCCACTGCCTTGGTTGTTGGCCGAGTCATCCACGTAAATCTTCCAGGTTCCTTTTGAATTCGGGCTTGATGTCTCAATCATGAAATCCGCTAAGGCATGAGCCTTGATAGTCGTTCTGGGCTGGTATTGGATGTCATACTCGCTCAGCTCCATCGTCCACTTTATCAATCTTTCGGAAGCTTCAGGATTCATCAACACATGTCCCAACGTGTTATTGGTGAGGACAGTGATCGGGTAAGAGAGGAAATAGATCTTAGTTGGTGGGCTGTCAAAGTTAACCATTCTCCAAGGGGTGTATCTACATGATGTCTCCTTGAATAGATGGCTGGTGAAGTAAATGGGATATTGTATATTACTTTCTTCTTATAACAGTGTTGATCCAATTGTTCCTTCACCCGTCGATAGGTATAGCCACAGTCGTTCGCTCATTATTGGCTTGGAGAGGAGTGAAAGTCGGGATACATACTCTTTGAGCTCCACAAAAGCTTGGTTACAACTTTCATTCCATTTGAACTTGGAAGCTTTGCACAACACCTTGAAGAAGGGAAGACTCTGGTGGGCCGATCGGGAGATGAACCGAGAAGAGTTGTAATGCGACCGACCAGCCTCTGTGCATCCTTAAGATTGCAAGGGGGAGACATGTCTTACAGTGATTGGACTTTCTTCAGGTTGGCTTCAATTCCTCACTCGGTGATCACATAGCCGAGGAAGCAGTCATTCTTGACGCCAAAAAGGCATTTGTCGGGGTTTAACTTGAGCCTGTACTGCCTCAACATTTTGCAAGTTTCTTCAATATCAAGGATTAAGTCTTCTGCCCTATCGGTTTTGATTAAGATATCATCAACGTAAACCTTAATATTTTTGCCGATCTGGTGCTTAAACACCTGATCCATCAACATTTGATATGTATCTCCTACATTTTTTAGTCCAAACGACATAACATTACAACAAAAAGTTTCACCAGAAGTGACGAAACTAACCTTTTCTTGGTCCTCCGGGGGAAGAGGAATCTGATGATAGCTCTGATAGGCGTCCAACATACATATGAATTCACACCCAGAGGTCGAGTCCACTAGTTGGTTGATACGTGACAACGGATAATAGTCCTTCGAGCAATTTTGTTCAAGTCCCGGAAGTCTATGCATACCTGCCATTTGACGCCGGATTTTGGCACCAAGACAACATTGGCTAGCTAGGTCAGGAACTACACCTCCCGAATATGCCTCATCTCAAGGAGTTTAGTAACCTCCGCCTGGATTATCTGATTTTGGTTCAGCCCGAAGTATCTTTTCTTCTGTTTGACTGGTCACGCCTCATGGAGGACGTTGAGCTTGTGCACCATTATGGTTAGCGATACAGCTTTGACTTCTTGCGTCGACCAGGCGAAGACATCATGGTTATTAGTCAAACAGGTAACCAATTGTTGTTTCAGTTTAGGTGGTAGATCGGCTGCGATGCGGGTGGTTCCATTAGGGCGCTCAGGGTGGATCTTAATTTCCTATTTATCCTCTTCCGATCGAGTGACATGCTCGTCTTGTACCATGTTGACCTGGGTTTCCACCATCCTATGAACTTTTTGGAAATTAGTTTGGATGATATCAACATAACATCGTCGAGCGGCTGATTAATCATCCTTAACTTCCCCTATTAGATCACCAATGGGGAATTTCATCTTCTGATGATACGTGGAAACTATGTCTTGGAAAGCATTCAACGCCGGCTTCCCAAGAATGACATTTGTTGATTCAGCGTCTACCACTAGAAAGGGGGGTCGCTTAGTTCTTTCTAGAGGCTCTTCGTCTAGGGTTAGAGACAAGGTAATTTGTCCGAGCAGCTCAACTTGGTGCCCTGTGAATCCAAAGAGGGGAGTGGCCATGAGTTGAAGCTCTTCGTCATCGACTTGCATCTGATCCCAGGCCTTCTTGAAGATAACATTGACAGAACTGTCAGTATCCAAAAAAAACTCGTTTCACGTTGTAATTGGCTATCAGGGCCTGAATCTCCAAGGCATCTTCATGAGGTGCTTCAACCCCTTTGAAGTCCTTGGGCCCGAAGCTTATTGAAGGACCTCTTCTCTGGTTGGTGCTAACACCGCAGCTCTCCAGCCAGCGTCTATGTGCCTTGGGGCTCTATGGGAATCCCCGTCCGTGGGCCCCCGAATATCATGTTGACAATTCCTCGCATGGGGGCTTTACCCTTGTCTTTTGCTCGATCATCTTCTTGTCGAGGGGGGAACTCTTGGAGCTCTTTAGAGGGCATTCGGATACGCTTTTTCGACCAATGGTAGTCATCCCGATGAGTGGTTTGAAAAGGAGTACGCCTTCGATCTAGTGAATGTCGCTCGACCACTTGCCTCCGATCTAGTGAATATCGCTCGACCGCCTTCCTCCCATCTCTGGCATATTGATAGCATTCTTTCATTGTGTGTCCTTCGCTCTAGTGATACATACAAAAATGACTCATCACCCTAGGGGACCATCTTTTGGGCCCTAGAGCTCAAAAGGCATCCACTATATGGATTGTCGTGTCTCCTCCATTAGCCGATGAGCGCTACATACCAGATCGGGGATCGTTATGCCTCAACGATGGAGGAGGAGCCTTGCATTTGGGATGAGCATTAGGCATGGTGAGAACGTTTGTCTCCTTTTTCTGGAGAGCTGGGTCTTCTCTATGTTGACGTATTTGAGTGCTCGGCTTTTCAAGCTATCAAAGTCGATCAGGGGCTTCTTCACCAACGATTGGAAGAAGTCTCCTTCTAGCAGCCCTTGCAAGAATGAACTCACCAAGATCTCAGGGATGGCTGACGAAACATCTAGGACCACCTGGTTGAACTGTTGAAGATAATCTCTTAAGGATTCCTTAGGTTTTTGCTTTAAGGGGAACAAGTCTAGCGTAGTCTTGAGATATCTTTTGCTGCTAGCGAAATATTATACGAATACGGTCTTGAAATTGTCGAACGAGTGAATGGAAGAAATTGGGAGCTGACTGAACTATTTCTGCGTCGGGCCTGAGAGGGTCATCAGGAAGACCCGGCATTTAACTTCGTCAGTGTATTAGTGCAACATGGACGCATTCTTGAATTGACATAAATGATCTTTGGGGTCTGTCGACCCATAGTATTCGTCGATATACGTCAATCGAAAATTCTTTGGCAGCGGATCATCCAAGATGTTCCCCAAAAAAGGTAGGCCCTTAAGGTCCCCCGACCCGCTGGGAACCAATCTCTTACTCTTGTCAACCCCTTACACCTTGACTTTCCCGACCGAAGACTCCCCAGATTGCTCTGGCTTGAGCGAGATGCCAACCGGAGTTCTGATGAAATCTTGTGGCATCTATATCAAGTGCATTGGGTTTTGCCAAGGGACTGGTGGCACTTCGCCTGATATGGAAGGCATCCTCAGGGGAGGATTCACAAGCTGCTGTAGTTACCACATTGTCTGCAGTTGCTATTGTCATACTTCTTGTTGTTGTTATAACTCACCTTGTACTACAATTGCCACTATCTTGTCGAGGTCGCTCTGAGATATAATAATGGCTGGTCTTCTAGTGACATCCATCATGGTATTCAGTTCATGACTTAATGTTTCTATAGACGGCGCCAATTTATTCTTGCACTGAAATCCTTGATGGACGAGCCACCAGTGAGCTGGAAGGGAGGTTGACCGCACAGAGAATGTCCAGAGGTCTTCGCCAATCCTGAAAAGAAGGGAGAGAGACAGAAGGTTAAAGGGAAGGTCGAGGGTGCCCGGCACAATCACTCCGATGCTTAAGTCAGTTGGTGAATAGAGAAGAGAATGGAGAGACAGTAGAACAATGATCTGGTGTTTTTATCATACCTCAGTTTGTGTGAACATACTCATTTATATACCTTCTTGGGGATGGTACTCTCCTCATTAATGGAGCATGTTGTCACGATAATGAGGACTTGTCGCGGTAAGGGGGCACACGTATTGTCAAGGTGTCATAATCGTACTCTCGTTATTCCTTACACGTTAGGTATTTATGAGTTATTAGTAGGTTTATGTTATGTCAACCTCATAGCCCTACCTATTCTGACAGTTGTGATGAGAGTTGTGGTTGTAGATTAGCCGAACGGGAGAATCTATGATAGACATGCTGGGATTATCCACTTGAGTGTCTGCTAACTTGCTAGGGCCAGTCGATCGGGATATGGGGGGTCATTGGCGGGTGGATGAGGGTCGTTTGGATCAGGGGTCCTTGGTCAATTGGCTTCCGGCTCTTTGAGCACTATGAGACGCACCGGTCGGGCAGTTTCTCCGAGGAGGTTTCTCCAAATGAGTTCCGCTGAACGGGTTTCTCCGAGTGGGTTCTGCCGAACGGGTTTTGCCGAACGGGTTTCGCCGAACGGGTTTCTCCGAGCGGGTGAAAATGCCCTTGGTTTGGCATTCTTGTTCAATTGACTATCTTTATTTGACTTTTATCTCACTTCTCAGGGTCGAAGACTTCCATGTAGACTTTTCAAGTGGGTCCCCCATATTTCCCATATCAAGATGTTTTCTTTGTTGTATTTTCACTACAAGAATTGAATTAAGGGCCTTTGTTAACAAAACCTGATACATAGATGAGATTGAGAATTTAGCTTCGCCTACTCATACGAAATACTAATGGGTCAAAGATGTGATTTAAGTTGTTGAACGATTAGCTTGTGCCAAAGTCTTTCTTAGTTGGCATGGGTGATCATTTCCCTGGTATTTCTAACCTAAAAGGCTTTATAATGATTGATTAAATGATATTTCTAAAGTGATCTACAAATATCTTAGGGATTGATCCATTACAACATTCTATCCCAAATGCCTTATGCTAAAATGTTTATAGAAAAGAAATCAATAGGTTAAGAAAGACATAACATAGGTCAATTTTGTAATCACTAGGATAAGAATGACATAGCATAGTTTAGTTAATATTAATAATTTTTTTAACTATTCTGCAAAACTTATTGTTTAAGAAAAAAATAGTGACTAAGGTTAATTAGAAATTTTGTTAACATCTCCAAACCAAAAGTGCAAATTTATTAAGAAAATCACATACATAAGATATCAATACATATCAATAACTTTTTCATAAAACATCCAAATATGAGTTTACTTTATTCATACAATGATTGAGTATTGAGCATCCTCACACTATAATGGTTGCCTATATAATAATACATGTTCTTCTCATTATGATTTATTGAAGAAGTCACACTCTTATATGGGAAGAGGTTCAATCAACAGCAAAGACACATTATCTTTCATCGTAGTGTCAGAATTGGTGTACATATCATTGTACTTATATATTTCTTCCATTGATCTTGATAAGTTGATTATTCTTTCAATAATAGGTCGAGGTACTTTTCTTAGATTGAGACTTTCTTTATTTAGATCCTTCCATGCTTTCTCCACTATCTCTCGCAGTTTGTTGCATGCAACTTTTGTATTTGTGTCATGCTCTTTCATGTAACTTTCCACGGTAGAGGCGTTATGATCTCTCCCTTGCTCCAGCTAAATTTTTTTTAAATGGAATTGTCAAAAATTGTTGCTAAACTATTCTACAAAAGGAAGTGTTGAAATGAATACCTCATGTGATCTTATATCATTCAAGAGTCTACCAATTACACAACAAGCTTCTATGACCTTGGGAAAACTAGAATGCCAGTCGAATACTTCTTTTGTCGCCACTTCTCCCATACCTACATAAGAGGCACAATTGACTATAAAACACCCAGAGGAGATCAACGAACTATGCAAGTGTTCGTCAAGTGATGGCACATGTCTCTCAATACCCCACTTAACTTCTTGAAGATAAGATATCACTATAGACTTCATCTGTGTAAAGCAAGGGAAAACAAACTTAGTTTATAAGTTTAAAGATAGTAGAAGCCATTATAACTTTTCTATCAACATACTTCATCTTGAAGATATAGCATATGATACTTCTCATTGAGTTCCAACTCTTCTTCAAATTCTTCAAAAGTCTTTAATAGCTTGAGATAATAATCTTTCAAGTATTTTGGTAAACAATCAACAGCTTGAGGATTCCACCTAAATGTCAGAAAATATGAGCAAGTACATGATCATGGTATTCACAAAAGAATATTGAATATGGTAACTTATCATTTTACATTATTTCTTACATTTTAAGTAGAACTTGTTTTACAACACTTCAGTCCATGTGGACGACAATATAATAACATTATAAAAGGAAACAAGAAACTATTAGAATTTTGATACATGAGAAACTAACCTTTTGATTGCCTCGGTTAATAGTTTACACTCTTCCAATGTGCCATAGTTATCATAGATATCATCCATAATTGATAGAAGAGACAACACTTTGGAGCAAATCACTCGTGCACGAGAATGTTGAGGCTCAAAATACACAGCAAGACTCCAAAAATAACATTCCACAACTCGGTCACGAGTAAAACTTAGAGATTTAGCAAGTGCTAAATCATTCCACCATCTTGAAATATGTCATAATAGGAAAAAAAAACAAAGTATACACAAAGTAAAACAATTAGTTTTAGTCACAAATACAAATAAAATGCAAAATACTTATAATTAGAAAATAGAAGTAGCCAATTAATATAATGTCTGAAAAATTAAAATTCATGCAAATAATAGGTACTCAAAAATTTCTATTAACTACAAAATGCTTGTTTTTAAATTCCTTCCAAATGCCTAACTATATTTACAAATAGATATTTGAGCAAATGTAATGATTATAATATTGGTGTGTATTCAAACACTGGAAAAATATTTCTAAAAATTATTTAAATTTACTTACATTGAAATTTTCTTCAATTCCTCTCGATGAAGAGATTGAAGTAAATTGAAATTCAACTTTGCAAGTTCTAATATGGCATCATCTCGCATTGCATCTTCTTGATAAATGAGAATATATTTTCTCGCCAAGAGAAATTTAATTCTTCGATATTGTGGTATCTCAAGGAAAAGAGTGACATGTGTTGTTAAAGATTGTTCAAGTTCACTCAATAAGGATATAAGTTGAGATTTTGTAAAAGACTTGGCTTCATCAAATATGGTCTCTCCATGTGTTCCAAGGTAAGACGCATTATATAAGCTTAGTAGTCCTTTGGCATCTCCTTTCAACGCAGATATAAAGCATTCATTCTCATCTTTGAACTTGTTAAAAGTATCTACAAGAGTTGGTAAGCCATCAATAATATGTATTCATAAAAGTAATTATAATAGTATTATAGTATAGCAAACTATTCAACTAGTTTTATGCTCTTTCTTTTTGTAATAATATATATATGAAAGCAGATTTTCATCTTAATTAAAACAAATTACCAACCTAGAGGTTGGTAACAATTTACTTTTTACCAAAAGGAATACATTGACACCTCTTGTTTCATCATTCTTTTATTAGGATAAATATGTAAACTTAATTAGAATTCTATATCAAAATATATTGCAATAATAAAAGTCAATCAACTTCATAAGATACAGTAGAAATATTTATTGTTTATCATGAAATATGTAACGAAATACATTTATATATAATTTTTTTTTTATATTTCCCCTCCATTTCACAAATAACAAGATATGTATAGTATTGTCTAATAATTTTAACTTATTTTTAGCATTACCTGCAAATACATAATATCCATGTTGCCTAAGCAATCAAAACCTTAGAGAAGTTTCATAAATCCCATAGCTCTGATCATCAACTTCATAGATCAATCTTATTGCTTCATCTATTTCATTCTCAAAATGGTAATCTAGTCCAACAATCTCAACTGAATCAATCAAATTCATAAGCTGCACTATATCACTAGTCTCCTTGAACATGCTCTTTGTTTGCACCTTCAATTCTTCCACTCTCTTTATCATCCTTTGAGTGGACTCTTACATAATCAAAATTATTAATATACTACTACAAGAAAATCTGCATTCAACAACACTCAAAAGACAACGATTTTATTTTAAAACCGTTGTTTGTTACCCTTTAACAACGATTTTAACAAAAATCGTTGTTTTTTAGTGCTTTTTGTTTACCGACAATGAATTTTGAAAAACTAATATTCAAAAATATTCATTTAGTCACCACCTATTTGTACCTAGAAAACTAATATATGTCTACTAATAATACGACTTCAAATTGTAAAGACTTGGTGAGGAATACTAATTAATATATAAATGCAAGAAGTTCATAAAATACCTCTAATAGATTGAGAGACGAGTTTTGGATGAAATAATCACCCCAAACGCTTGGATGATCATATTTTGTTGACTTACGAACTATCCCTTGATCATCACTCAGTACAAGAGTTACTGATTGCTTCTCCATCTTAATTATAAGTTGTTGTGCTCTTTAGCTACCTTTCTCTTGGTATTTATAATTTCAGATGAACATGGTTAAAATTATTGTATTGATTGCTTCCCCATCTTATGTGTTAAACATGTTAAATTTAAGTGGCATGCAAGGCAGTATCATGGTTAAGCATGTGTTATATATATATATATCTTCCCATCTTACGTGTTAAACGTGTTAAATTTAAGTAGCATGGCAGTATCATGGTTAAGCGTGTGTTAAATATATATACACACATTATTGTATTAATTTCTTCCCCATCTACGTGTTAAATTTTTGTCCGGGTAACGATGCAGCGATATAGAGCTATTTTAGTTTTTCAGATATTTAATGATCGAATTCTACCTTCTTCAATAAATTAATGAATGATCTTTTAGTAATAGGTTGTTGACCTAAAAATATTAGATTGATAGACGTTCATGGTAAGCGCTTTTCGATTTATCTTGATAACAAATAAAAAAAATTATAGGTCCAAATCAATCACCCTAAAATTAATCGACGTAAGCTAGATACCTAATGTCAACTAAAAAAACATGTTAATCCTGATATGATGTGTATATCTCCCTGTGCGACGGTGCGCGACGAAATGATCTGGGCACCCGAAAGTATATGCTTCTTTTTTTTCTAAATTCTTTAAATCCTAAACTCTAAATATTATACCTTAAATACCGCACATTCCGTGAGCACTTAAAAAAAAAATCATTTTAATTTTTTTTAACTTGAATACTATAACTCAATCTCTAAACCCTAAATATAAAATCTTAAACGGTTTAATCCCGAGCTAAAAAAAATAAATAAATAATAAAAGAAAAAGAAATAGAGCATGCACTTTCGGCGCCCGAATCACTTTTGGGCCCCTGAATCACTTTTGGGCACCCGAATCATTTTTGAATGCCGTATTTTTTTATTTTAATTTTTTTTTAGCTTGAATATTATAATTCAATTTTAAATCCTAAATATAAAATTTTAAACGATTTAATTCCGAGTTAAAAAAAAGAAAAATAAAATAAAATAAAACATACATTTTCGGACGCCTGCATCATTTTTAGGCGTCCGAATCACTTTTGGAGGCCCAATTATTGTATTGATTGCTCCCATCTTACGTGTTAGACGTGTTAAATTTAAGTAGCAACATAGTACCATGGTTAAGCGTGTGTTAAACACACATTATTGTGTGATTGCCTCCCCATCTTACATGTTAAACGTGTTAAATTTAAGTAGCATGGCAGTATCATGGTAAGCGTGTATTAAATATATATACACACACATTATTGTATTAATTTCTTCCCCATCTGTGTTAAATTTTGCCCGAGTAATGTGCAGTGATATAAAACTTTTTTGGTTTTTCAGATATTTAAAGATTGAATTCTAACTTCGATAAATTAATAGATAATTTTTTAGTAATAGGTCGTTGACCTAAAAATACTGGACTGATAGACGTTCATTGCGAGCGCTTCTCGATTTATCTTTATGACCAGTAGAAAACTTTATAGGTCCAAATCAGTCATCCTAGGATTAATCGGCATAAGTTTGATACCTAATGTCAACTAAAAAAACATGTTAACCATGATATGAAGTGTATCTCTCCCTATGCGACGGTGAGCTACGGAGTGATCCGAGCGCCCGGAAGTGTATGTTGCTTTTTTTTCTAAATTTTTTAAATCCTAAACTTTAAATATTATACTCCAAATATCGCACATCTCGTGAACACTTAAAAAAAAAAAAATTAGCTTGAATACTGAAATCAACTCTTAAACCCTAAATGTAAAATCTTAAACAGCTTAATCTCGAGCTAAAAAAATAAAAGAAAAAGAAATGGAGCATACACTTTCGGGCGCCCGGATCACTTTTGGGCGCTCTAACCACTCCGTCGTCTTAGGAGAGGTACGCAGCATATCATTATATATATATATGTGATTTTGATATGTTACATACCTTATGATATACATCATGTGAGTATCAAGTGTAATTTTTTTTAATTATTTTTTAAAAAACTTAGAATATGCAACATAAAATATATATATAGAGAGAGAGAGAGAAAATTGATACCCTGCACATCCGTTTCATGGGCGACATGGACGATCCTCACAAAATCCAAATGCCTGGATCAATTTTTTTTGTTTATTCTTTTTCAAGCAATCGGTTGTGCTAATGAAATTTTATTTTTAGGATTTAGGGGTTGTGTTATAGTATTAAGTACACAAATATTTTCAAATCGAAAACTTTTCAAACAAAAATTTTAGGTGTGCACGTGATGTGTAGGATAAGATGTGCAGGGTATCAAAACTCTATATATATATGAGTTTTGATATGTTGCTCACCTTATGACATTTATTTCGTGTGCATCTAAACATTTTTTTTGTTTTAAGTTTTTTTTTAGTTTGAACACTATAACCTCTCTCTCTCTATATATACATATATATATATACAATTTTGATACTCTGCACACCCTTATATGGGCGACCGCGGGCGACAGCTAATGTGGGCATATGACGTGGCCAAAATCAGAGTTTTTCTTCCTTCTCTCTTAGCGCGGGATTTTTTTGGCCCCAATTCTTCATATTTGTTTCCAAAAAATTTTAAAGTTTGTCGTCTCTCTTCCTCTCCTCTCTTATCTTAGGTCCCTAAACCCTAATTCCATCAGCGTCTGTCGTCGCCTCCCTGAGTCTCTGGCTACCGCCGATCATTCCCACGCTATCATGCTGGTATTCCCTTGCTATCGACGCTAGTTGCCTTACTCACTGTTGTCGCTTCCTTAAGCATGTGCAGCTACAAAATTTGGTAAACTTTCTATTTCTGTTATAAGTTTTATTCCTCTATAATACAGATTTGAGTTGAACTTCAATCATTCTATTTCTGTTATATCTTTTATTCCTATGTACACTACTTTAAAGTTGAACTTCAATCTTTTTGTT
>JBBUKS010324219.1:0-20330 GCA_038050645.1 Hedychium gardnerianum
TGGGTAATTGTTATTGAGTAGTGATAATATTGTCCCTTATTTTTTAAATTATTGTAACAACTATAACTAGTTGTTATAATGGGAGAGATTAACCCTCGGGGCTATGATATAATAGAAGAGCGTCAAATTGTTATTCAAGTATTCGTAATTTAATTTTTATTTATGATATATTTGTAGGAATTTTTCTTTCAAATGAGGAGCGTAACATGTTAAACTTCAGGATCGTCTGTCGCGAGCATTTCTTGATTTATCTTGATGGTTTATGAGAAATTTTTGTAGGAGCCGTCATTCTAGGTTTGATATTATTTGATTCATCATTTTATAATGGAAGAGACTATGGCTCCAAGGCGGGCTCGGTTGGTAAATGTATAGGATAATGATTATAATGATTGGAGAGAGAAACTCTACAAAGGATTTCATCATCTTTGGCGATCTCGTCCATGCACTTGCAACACTTTAGTTTTCGTTGAATTCCCTTTCAATGATGTAGGGAGATCGTGAGGGAGCTATTAACATGATAGTATAATGTTTTTCTATAAATAATGGGAGATACTTTGTAGCTATTATAATATATAAAAGCTATTAATTAGTTGATATAATTATTTTTAAATAATTTTGATTAATTTAAAATGATTGAGAAGAAGTTTAAATATTTTTGACAAGTTGATAAAAAAACATTATAATATAATAAGATTTAGAGATTTATGATTTACTCATAAAACTATTTGATAATTGTTATAATGTGTAAAAGATATTTGGTAGCTACTAAAACATAAAAAATTAATTATTTCAATATTAAGAGTTTATGATTTAGGATTTAGTCATCACGTGTAGAAATTATTTGGGTATGATCGAGTTGGTCATTATTTGGAAAATTTATCAAATTTAAACAAAAGATCGAATTCTGACAAAAATCATAAATATACTCTCTTACATGGGATCACTTTAACTTCATACTTCATTCCTTCTCAATGATATAATCGTAAAAAGGACACTAGGGTATTAAAATTTACCTTTTACTAAATACATGGTAGTTATTATAACACATAGAAGCTACCTTAAATACTATTATATTAAAATATTTTTTATCAACTTAATTAAAATTATTTAAATTTTATCAAAATTATTTTAAATTAATTAAAATTACTTAAAAATAGTTATAGAATCTATCAAATAGCTGTTTGTAGAAATTATTAAATAATTGCTATATTACAATAATATTATTACATTAAGTGTTACTAGTTATTTAATAATTTTTATGTATTATAGTATTTATTTAATAGTTATTATGATTATTGTATCAGCTAATTTATAATTGTGTTAGAAGGATATTTTTGAAATAAAATATTTGATAGGACACCTTTTGATTTAATTTTTTTTAATTGATGATTTACTTAATACCAAAAATATATCCTGTAGATTTCTCTTCATCAAAATGGTACAAGAACGTAGATCCATAGCATAATATGCGTATAATTTTTGGGAATTACTGTAGCGTAACGTATTTCCGGAGTAGTTACTACTGATGTAACGTCCCTACGAAACGGCCATGCGGGACTAACTTCCTTTTTGCGATGCCTCTTCGTCACTTGTAATTCGATTGCTGCTGGTGCGCGATTCGTGCGCCTGCTGGTTTGCCTTGGCGATTTCTGTCATGGTCCCTCGCACCGAGCGAGTGCGATCCTGAAGAGCGCTCACGGTTTGCGTGTGGGTTCCGGAGATCAAGATTTGATCCTTAGGGTTTGGACGAGATGGGCTCCGGGAAGGCCGTGGCGTCTCGCTCCGCCGTGGATTTGCACCCGTCAATCAGAGGTGAGAGTTTTGTTTGTGTTCTCTGGGCACGGATGTTCCTTTGTACAATGACCTGAAGTTTCGGTGTTGCTGGAAGAGTCGTTTGTTTGTTTTCGATTGGAAAATATCTGGAACTTTGCTTTCCTTGGCGTGATTTATTTGAATTCGGAATATCTTGGTCGTCCGGCAAGCTGACACCGTGTATGGAGATGCTAAGCTAGTGGGGTTGTACAAAGCATGGTTCTTCACTGGTGATTTGAGAGGATTATTTATGTTTATTGATTCCTGACATTTAACATGGTGAACTGTTATGCTCCCGGTGATTGAGAGTTAGGAGGAGAAAGAGAGAATTAAGAGAGAGAGAAAAGTGATACATTGAGATAAGAATTGCTTGGGTTTTGCCCACCATCTACTTCTTCTTTGTTGTCGAGATCAATTCCCCTTTTGATTTCTTTAGATATGTTCATTGTTGTCAAGGTCATCATTGAGATTCAATCTTCCTCCTTGCTTGGCTCATATCATTTTTTGCAATGTCAAAGTCCTCAAGCATAGAGGTGGAGTACACATATGGCATGGTCAGAGGGAAGACTTGTTTCAACATCTTGCTATTATTCCAATCATTAACCTTAAACAACATAGTTTTCAATTCATTTTTTTGTTTGGGCTGATGCAGTATGCTGATTTGATTGGGAGCCTCAACATTTGGTCGTATTTATTTGGCTCATACCAGAACCAAGTTTTTCCTTGCATCTTTATTTGTATCCCTAATTATTTAAACTGGTGCAATGTTTCCAACATAAAAGATTATGTACTTGAGTGAACTTTGGACCAATATTTAATTATTATTTTTCAAAGAAATGAACCTTTTACATAATTAATTTATATCCAAGACTGCATTGTTTCTTTTGCTTACTGAATATAATTCCATCAATTTAGCTTTATTTTGATATTAAAAATGACAACAATAACTAGACGATTAGACAACAATTTCCATTAGAGCAGGCGACAAAATATATTTTACATCAATTTTGAAAAGGAAAACAAGAATAAGAGATTTTGATATTATTTTAACAATTTTCAGCTTGCAAAATCCAGATATAGAATACAATCTTATATATGACGAAGATCTTTCTATAGTTAGTGGGTGAGTTCTCACTAGAAACGGTTGTTATCATTGTCTATTTTCAACCCCCAAAGAAAACAAGTAAAAAGGGAAATTGGAAAATTTATAATTTGTTTATCCAAACCAGAAGATGATATGGGATATAATGTAAACACTTATTGTTAATAACTCTATAAATCCATAAATAAAATGATCAAGATTCTTTTTTTAATTGGTATACACTTACACTTTTAAAAAATAAATAAGTACTAAAACTGGATTGGTACGACACAATATGGTATTGAAATTGCATTGTCCTAGTCAAAGATCGAAACTCTGGCACTTGAGATTTTAAACCTTAGGTAAAAACACCCATTGGCATTCTACAGTAATCAACCACGACATCATATTTCTATAGTTTTCTATCTTAAGATAATTTTGTGTTAGTGAAGAAGTTTATTTGTGCTTAATTAGTTTTTTAGATATTTTTTATTTCAGGCATATAATTTTCTTGTGCAGAGCTTAAGGAGAAACATCAAAGGGATTTACAGAACTTGACTTTGACAACTCAACCATTCAAGATTTTTCAGCTATTTGTGTTTGCTACACTAAAATATCTTAAACAGTGGCTTGTATATGTTTTAAAGAAAGGTGGTTGGATTATGGCTTTGACTTTCTTATTAGCTGCTATTGGTTTCATTCTTGCAAATGATGATAGCAACAGTGAGAAGGTATCCTACTATTGTCTTCATATCTACTCATTTGCAAGTCCCACATTTTGCATAGATGGAACAATTGGTAATTTTCTGTAGATGTGCAAGCTAATCAAGTCCCTTATTGCTGAAGTTTCATGTATTAAAACTATTATAATCATTATTTTGTTTACATTTTCTATTCTTTTATTTGTTGCCAAATGGATCTTTTATTCAGTTTTAGCTGACTTTGTTCCTTTCCTTTATCACAGCATATTCAAGAATTACTTCGCTATACAAGATATGTTTTGTGGTGGGTGACACTTGGTGTGGCATCCTCGATTGGGTTAGGTAGGTGGATATTACATTTGAGGGTCCTCTAAACTTGCTAGTTGAAGCTCTTTATTGATTTGTGACAATGAGCTCCAAGAAAAATTCTGACAAGAAAAACTATGATGATCATATGGGCTTACTTGTTTTCTTCTTCTGCTTTCCTGGGACATGATTATGTTTAGTTGGAAATGCTCTCCTTTAATTTGATATTGTAAGGCCAATACCAAGTATTGTTATTTGATAGAGTTAAAAGTAAAAAAGGCACTTGATTAATTAGAAACCGACCAATTATACCCACATAAATATAGCATCCTATTATTCCGTGTGTGATTAATTAATCTTCTTCCTCTCAAGTTGTAGTATAAGCATTGATCACTTATTGTTACTCAAAATAAAAAATGCCATGGGGATGCTTGTTGAAGATATCAATCATGCCTAGCTTCACTAGTGCAATGGACAATAGACTTTGGTGGGGTGATGATTTGTTTTGAAACTCAGTGGCTCAGTCTGTTCTTGGCTCTAGTATTCTTTCCTTATCTCCCCTTTAATCTAAAAATAACATAGTATATGAAGTTGTATATGAAGATGTAGGAAAAAAACCCTCAATCCACTGTATTGAGAGCCATATTATGGTTCCAATTTATACTCTACCAAGAGAAAATGCTTGGGAGAAGGAGTAACTTTCAGCATTTAGTTGGTGGAAAAAATGGTCTGAAGAGAGAAAGAAGACTTGAGTTTTGACATATAGTAAAATGGTTGAGAAGACACAAGAAGAAAGAGAATAGCTGGTTTATCTTTAATCTTGTAACCAATTGAGAGAGAAACGTTTGAAACAAATAATAGAGAGACTGAAGTTACAATATCTACTTTGGAAGAATTGAGAGGCGGTGAAATGTTGAGAGAGAGAAAAATTAACTTTTGGCAGTTCTATTAAGAGAGAGGGAAAAAAGATTAGGGGAGAGAGAATAAAAGTCTCTATCTGACCTCGAGTTTGAGAGAGAATAATAAAGATGAAACGGAAGAAAATTGGCAATTTTCCTTAAATGCAGAATTTTTAAAGGATGAATAAGAAAATTGGTGGTGGAATTAGATGCAAAACTTAAACATAAGCTATGAGAGAGCCATAGCATAGGAGGTTGGGAAAGACTAATGGTGTCAAAAAAGATGCTTCCTAATTCAGCAAACGTACTTGTGTGAGGATGGAATAGAAGCTTCACCGAACTGTTAATGGCATGGGCAGAAGATAACTGACAAATTTGTCGTGATACATAAGGTGACCTGCAATTGATGCTGCCATTTTTATATATTTGAATCTGCTATTTTTTTTCTTCAACAAACTATAGTCTTCCTGCTTTTTTTAGTGGAATTCTGTTGTTGCACTTTTTGGGTGTTCAGTATTTGAGGGCTCTTTGAGCACCTTTGCTTATGTGCATGCTTGGATAGAGGCATGGATGTTGGTGATAAATATAGTAGCATGGGAGAACCAAATGATGCAATCTTGGCCATAGGCCAAGGGATAATGTTGCAGCAAGAATGCCATTAAGGATATTTTCGTGGTGGCAATGTATGTTAAGTGGCAGTATGGCATCAAGTGGCTGAGACCTTGTCTGGAAAATGGGGGTATTGCACAGTGGTGTTCTCGAGGCCATGGAGGAACATAGTAGTGCTGCAAGCACAAATATTCTTTCACGCGCATGTTCCATAGGCATTTTTCATTTGGAGAGGAAGGAGCAGCAGTGAAAAGAGGGTGATGAAGCAAGGATTTTGCTAATGTAGGGAATTTGTGCAGTGAGATTCTGGTTTGAAGAGGATGTAGATACAAAGAGGGTGCTACATCACTTACTGCTTCCCCTTCAACGATGATGAGAATAAAACAAACCCTACGAAAGAACATCTATTCACACACCAAGTTAAAAGTAAACCGGGACGTGATTCATTGTCTGTAAAAATTAATAACCCCCATATATACAACATATTAGATGATAATTGACAATATCTATTTAACGGTTTGGATTTGAGAAATACAAATGGAGCCAAAATAACATTATTGGTTGTGCAAATAATTTTTATTTTTTGATTCTCTTAAAGCAGTCAGGATGTTCAATGAGCAAATGCAGTTTTTTTTTTAACTCTGCATTACTTGTTATAATTTTGTGTTTCCTTATTTGTTGCAGAGACACATCCATTCATAGAAAATGCTTATTGACTTTGCTTTTTTGTACGGTGTGCTTTACTAGTTATAATTTTGTTTTCTTGTTTGTTGTATAGAGACATATTGATTCATAGGACATGTTCAATAACTTTGATTTTTTTTTTGCAGGATCTGGTTTGCATACATTTGTCTTGTACTTGGGCCCCCATATTGCATTTTTCACTATCAAGGCTTTGCAGTGTGGTCGAGTAGATCTCAAGACTGCTCCATATGATACCATACTGTTGAAAAGACGACCTTCGTGGCTTGAAAAGAAGTGTTCTGAATTTGGACCACCAGTATTTCCTTTATCATCTGAAACTTTAGCTAGGGTTCCAATCAGCAACATTCTCCCTCATGTTCAGCTGGAAGCTGTTCTTTGGGGTTTGGGCACTGCTATTGGAGAGCTTCCACCATATTTTATCTCAAGAGCTGGTAAGTTTATGTATTCTTGATCCAGAAATAGCCATTCAGATTCTTATTACATGATATCGTTGTGTGAGCATCCATGGTGACAATTTTTTGAGCTAATACATTAATGTTTGCTTTAGAGGTTTTCGTTGTGATTAGGCTTAATGAGATTGTTTTGATATTTAAGGACAATTTATGTTCACTAATTCAGACGATGTTGGACCTGCATGCTTAATTGTATTATGGTTTATTTCAAGTCTATTGGATTTGCCTCAAAGCTTGATTGAGGTATTCAAGGGATGAGTGGGAAGTGTTGTGGAGCTTCTATTTTGATGAAAGATGTCAAGCTTGAAGATACACTTAAAGATTAAAATAATTGTATCATTTTTTATTTATTGATTTTAGGTAGACTAATTCAAAGATTAATTATAGTGTTTAGGTAAGTGCTGTTACCTACAGAGCTAAGTTATTGGGCCTAATCGACACTTAGTTGGGTCAAGTTCTGTTGTTGTGAGACTTGAAAAAAAAAAATCAAAGCTAAGTGAAAAGTCAACCTAGAAGGATTTAGGTAGACTTAATATTATGTCTCAGGTATTTGGGGGGCAACCTATATATTTGTAGAACAACCTAGGTGAGAGTTTCCAGATGCCTATCCTTTTGGTTGAAGATAAAGTATTACCAAGTTGGCAAGTTCCAAGAGCCAGACCTTCTGTATGAAGGTTGGCTGTCCTAGACCTTTGTTAGGTTGACCTAGGCAGGTGGATCCTGGAAGCCAAACCTTCTAGTTGAAGGTAGGTCGACTAAGAAATTTAGTAGGCTGGGAGGTAGATTCTGGGAAGCCAACTCCTTGGTTGAAAGTTGGGTAGATCTAGCTTTTGTTTGGTCGACTTACGACTGACTGAGGCAGCCTCGAATTTCTTAGTTGGCAATGCCTTTTATACACTTCAATAATGGGATAATATCAGTGCAGCCGATCCCAAATAGGTAGTGATCATGGTAATTCAAGTTGGACAAAGGACTTAATAGCTCCCATCTTCAATTCTATATCTTGGTAGCATGTGGACTTGAAGGACACAAAGACATAAAGTTGAATGTGATGCATCAAGGAGGTTGCTTATTAGTGACATTTTAGTTCTTTGCATTTTCTAGGTATTTATGTCTAAGCCTATTTAAAGGCATCCAATAGTCTGAACAACAGAGTCTTATTGGGAAAAGGCTTTTTCTTCTAATTCTTCCTTCTCTTACACTCTTCTTCAGCCTCTCCTTCCCATTGTTGGCAAAATCAGTTGATATTGATACCCATATCCTGAGTTGGATCGGTTTTGGCAATTGATTCATCTGTTTTTATTTTATTTTTTTTAGAAATCAACATCTTGTAAGGATTGAGAAGTATAAGAAAATTAGAGATTAAGAGGAATTAGCTAGAAATTAATCAGAATACATTAGAAAATTGTTAGAATCCATTGAAATTTTGTCAAATTGAGAAACATAATAGATGGAATCAAGTTAAAAGTTGGACAGATTAAGATGAGTTAAAAAACTTGACCATTCTAGCCTTCCCTTTAATCCCATCTTGATTCTTGTAGAACTTGCACGAGAAGGAGAGTATCTTAAATGCCCTCTTAAATTGTGTAGTTTTGCTACTGCTCAAGATTTACTACAAAATCAAGGATCACACATTCAACTTTGTCATCACTCGTTAAACTTGATAACTCGATATTTAAGCCAGGTTACTATGGATTGAGAGGTTATTATGGAATGAGAGATTATTATGCATCAAGAGAGAACACAGTAATCCCTCAATCAACAGTGATGTTAAAATTACCCTTCAACTAAACAATTTGAACGTAGTTAATTTTGTAATAATGATAATACTTCTATTAAAAGTTTATATTAACAACTTGAATTTGTTGAGCAATGGTATGATGCTATTATTGGTAATGTTCTATTTATATTATTTATTAATTTTGTATGTTAGAACATCTGTTGTTATCTTATATATGAAATAATTTTATCATGTCTTTTCTCATTGTTTCTTTTTTTTCCCTGCTGAATTCAATTTCTCCCCTCCTGCCAATCCAACATAATTGATACTTGGATTCTTTGAGTGTCTAATCCCAATCCTAATACCAATGAAGACATAAAGGAAATGAAAAACATGCACTCGGAATGAGTCGGTTTTTATCTGTCTCTAATTTCATGTAAATATCATTAATTTGATTCACATGTGCTAGTGTAATTTGTACAAATGCATGCGAGCTATAAATTCTATTTAGGATGGGCTATGGTATTTTCGAAATGCTAGACATGGTCTAGAAGATGTTTGTGTGTATCACAAGAGGAGAAATTAATCTTCTATTCATAATAAAATCATGCTGCAAGTGTGAGTATGATTCTAGTCTAATTCCTAAGCCTATTTTGCAAAGGACTAATCTGCAAAAGTGTTTTATTTTTCTTTTCTGTTTTATTTTGCTGCTTTTCTTTTTCCACTTATTTATTTCTCTATAACAATTATATCAATCTTTCTGCAATTATGTCGTGAGGTGGTATCTTGGTTGTAAATTTAATTTAGAAACTTCTTAGTGCTCTTAGATTTCATTTTCATTCTTAGATTTACTTAGTTTGATACTGGTTTGACAAGATTCAAATGCACCGCAGCACACTTGTCTGGAAGCAAAATGGAAATGGAGGAACTGAGTGAAGCACCATCAGATGGGTTAATTTCTGCTTACCTGAGGCAAATTAAGCGCTGGTTCTTCACTCATTTCCAGCATCTTAACTTTTTAACTATTTTGATACTTGCTTCAGTAAGTTCTCTATATTCCTTTTAACTATAACTGTTCTGGTAAAATCTATTCATTTTGTAGGCATGCATATGATCCTTAGTGTTCACCTTATCTGTTTCCTAATCTGGGATAGGTTTATAGTTTCTCACTGCTGCTTGAGAAAAGTTCTTTTCATAGGACTTCTTGTATTCTAGGATCCCTATAAGGTGCTATATTTACATACAGGATTATGACTTGATTTTCTTTCCATGATTTTTTTGACTGGCATTTTAATTTAGGTACCAAACCCTCTTTTTGATCTTGCGGGTATTATGTGCGGGCAATTTGGGATCCCATTTTGGAAATTCTTCCTAGCAACCTTGATTGGCAAGGCTTTGATAAAGACTCATATTCAGGTAGATGAGCCTTTCTTCTGGTTGTGTTGATATCTTCAGATGAGCCTTTCTTCTGATTATTTTGATATTTTCATTATTTTCTTTAGGAATATTGTATCAAATAAACAAAATAAATATGAAAATATTCTAAACTTTTTATTCTTCATACATATTAAGAAGTATAGTTATGAAAATACAGAATTCATATTCTTTCTTTTTGGGTAATATATAAATCTAGCAAAAAAATTTAACTTTTGTTTCAAATCTAGCACTACATATTTTCTTTAAAAAAATATATTGTTTTTTAAAAAATATCTTGTTAAAATCTGACACCCATTAGAATGGCGTCCATTCACCTTTAGAAAGTTGACATGACACTCATGTCACATTAAGCCAACTTAGCAAAGTACATATTAATCTGTATCGCCCTATGAACAAACATAGATGGGTTAATGTTCACTACAATATTTAGAATCCTTTAATCTTAACAAAAATAAACTTAAGTACATGTGTTTGCCAAGTTGGCATAATGCCACATAGGTGTCATGCCAACCTTTTTATGACATGAAATTTTTTGGAAGCTTAATGTGAAGATGATTTGTGAATGTTGCTAAATTGTGAAAACAAAATTAAAAGGTTGCACTATATTTGAGAAAACTTCAAAAGGTTGTATTAGATTTATGTTTAATACCTCAAAAGGTTGTATTAGATTTATGTATACCTATTCTTTTGCTATATTTGTTGGAAATTACTTTGGTGATTTGTGTTGCATGTTTGACTGGAAAGATATATTAATCACAAATATCCATGTACTTTAATGCCCAACGTGTTTGATAAGAAAAGTGAAGTACTTTGTATGTTTGGACCCTAGGTATTGGAGACAACAATATGCACCACATGGATTCTTCCCTATCACATGACTTTGCAAAATATCAGGTAAGAGGAAAGAGAGGGCACTGGATGTGGAAGGAAATGGCGAGAGCAATGAACAGGAAGGAGAATGAAGATGGGGAGCTATCTTTTAGAATGCCTGTCAAATCATGTGTTGCATAAAACTCAAGGAAAATTAGATTGTAAATTGCTAATGTTACTCTGCCTCTAGACATTCATGATGCACATGAACATGGAATTCTTCCACTGATTTTTTATTGGCTAGCAGTCTTAACCTGCAGTTTTGGAATGATAGGTTAATCACGACTAGAGTTTCACTGCCGAAAGCATGCGTTGTGTATGAGTGTTTTTCCGACTAAGTTAATAATGACACACAATGCACTTTTGGGTTATATATAACTTATTCGCTCTCTGTATTATTTTTTGTCTGCTTTTTTCCCCCTAAACTTTATTTTCTGCAGACAGTATTCATTATATCTCTGTTCAATAATCAACTCTTGGAATGGCTGGAGAATGAGTTAATACGGGTGCTTGGTCTTATCCCTGGTTCCACTTCTGCACTTCCTAGCCTGATAGCCAAATTACGGAAGGCTCAGGAGATGTATTTATCCAACCCAATTCCCGAGCCTTCTCTGCCTGATGGAATGGTAGGCTAACAACAAATAAGAGTTATTTTGCTCTCATCTTATATTTTATATTGCTCGTCTTCTAGGATGGCATTTTGATCCCCATCTTGTCTCTGGTTTCATCAGGCACAGCGGTGGAACATATCATTTACTATGATATGGAATACCATGATATGGCTCATGCTTATGAACTTCTGTGTGAAAATAGTTTCTGCTACAGCAATACGATATCTCAAGGAGCTGCAAGAATTGGAGTTGACTAACAAGAAAATGACATTATGAGAATAGACTTGGATCTTGCTACTCTTTACTAGTCAAGCTACATTCTATTGATTTGGCGGGCTCCCTTTGATGCATACTCAGTTAGGTTCACTTTTCCATGTCAAAAGGATACACTCATATACAAGGTTGGTAATTGATGGCAGGTTCTATTTGCTCCCCTGCTTGAAAGGCAACCAGTTATGCATTTAGTTAGTGAGAACCTATCTGTAAACTAAAATTCTAATTTTAACATTTGTTTATCCTTCAAGCAAGAGATTGACCCAAGAGTTGTAGTTATATTTGAATGAAATTGCAACCTGTTTCCTGCTTCTCTGAAAATGTCCCATGTCTTTTGGTTAGTATTTCAAGGTCTTTTACCTTGATCAGATAAGTTGGAGGCATATGACAAACAAATGAATTATAGTTCTCAAGGTCTCCTGTCTTTCTTGTTTGATCTCCTTTTTCAGAAAAGGGTGAGACCAACTGTTCTATTCCCAAATTTTCAGATATCAAAGAATCCTTGCCAAAGTTGTCTGAATTACTGTCAATCCCAATATTTTGTCTCTTTACTTGGATGATGCATTGAAGAAATTTCATCAGTCTTATTGAAGATAAGGAAATTGAGACAACATTTTTGGGAGGACAGGTTCTAGATCAGTTGTTCAGATTTTAGCTAGCAATAGTGTATATCTTACATAATTGATTTATCTCTTGATTGATTATGAACAAATCTATCTTGTAAATTAAATTGGCAGTAAAAATAGGAAAACTGAGATTGATAAAGATTACTCTTACTGGCAACTCTATCTTCTTGGATTACCTAAGATGTTTATCGGGGTTTCGGGGAAAGGACGGACTACATTGGGTCATGCACAAAGATAAAAAATCAAATATTACAATTACTCTGACGTAATCTCTCACAGCTCTCATGTCTTTAAATCTTCAGGTCCTCGAGTCTACCAAGCTTCTCACTGAGCTCCAATGCAACAACTTAAACTAAGCAGCATCTCAATTTGAGCCTCCAACTCTCAAGCCCGAGATCTAGTACACCAATTGGATCCAAGTCAAGCCCTCGAGCACACAACCTCCATGACAACGACAATCACAACTCAATCCCATCAAGTCCATTTAGCTCTACACTCTAATCGATCTAGGCCTCTAGCCCTTAAGCACATGATTTCCAAGATCGCCATGCCCATATATAAGTTCCATGAGCTCCACTCAATCTAACCTTCCATCCCTCGAGTCCATGATCTCTATGATTGTCATGTGCACCTACACACTTATGGACATTTCAAAACTCAAAAGATACCTAACTCAAATACATCAAAATAATGTGGTTAACCATAATAATGTGGTTAACCCTAACCACAAAGTACGTGGGTACTCTGTGTATATGGACATAATGAGCAACTATATATTTTCTCACATATATTATAATAATTGAGAATTTTGAAAACCGTAGAAAGCAATTTAATTTGAAAATTGAGAGGGGTGTTTAGAAATAACTTTAATCAATTCCTTACATTTTCCAAAGATATCAAGTCAATGATTATTTTCACTAAAATAATATATTTGAGATTGTGTCATTTATTTGGATGGAAATTGAGAGAGAAGAGAGAGTAACATGCATGGTTTTTATGCAATCTTTCATTTGAGTAAATAAAGCATCTATGATGCATGTTATCCATAGTCGAATGCAATCGATAAGCAATCCAATGACATTTTATTATTTTAGTAAAACAAGTAGACAAAGTGTTTACACCAAACCTTTCTAGTTCTTGTCCTACTTAATTTCAACATTGTCTATATGGCCCAAAACTACAACGCCTAAAGTCATTCTGTTCGACTAGGAATAACATATATGCATAGCTAAAGAAACTAATTAAGTTATGAATGGAGTGAGAGCTTGATACTTCTTTTAATGAAATTCAAAGCTAGCATTTCAGAAGACATTGTTAGAAATTTAAAACATCACAACTATTACACTATAAATACATCCATCTCTAGCTAAAATTTAATCACTAGCAAAGGCCTCCCAAATATTTTAGAATGATTATGTTTCAAAAATGAACTTTTTTGTTTCAATGAGACTAAGAAAAAACAACAGAAAAACTCATGAAGACCAAGTGTTTATCCTTCTTAATTTGCCCTTATCATTTATTAGCTTAATTTCATTCTATAATTACAGTATATTACAATATGAATTTGATAAATTTTCTTTAAACTTTATCCCTGTCTCATTACATTGAAAAACAAAGACACTGCAAAATAACTATCATAATAATATGAAAGAACTGACCTAAATTAAGAAGTCATCAAATTAAAGAAGAAAATCATCGAGCGATATTGCTTCAAATTGATCAAACTCTTGTGAGATGGTTGGCAAGATTTCATGAGTACAGCCATCAGTGAAGGTGATTGAAGTAGATCTGTTTAACAAGGTGCGGTTCTTGTTGTCGCATGCTTCTTCTTCTTCTTCTTTGTTCCTTCCTCCATTAATGTTACTCTTATCCCCATAATCATCATTTGAGCTTTGGTTAAACTGGAGAAGGAAGGGAGTGGTCAATTCATCAGGTTGCTGAGAATGTTGCACCATAAATCCATGAGCATGAGCTGCAGGTACTGTGTTGCATGTATGTTCTCCCTTTTGAGTGACCAAGAACAAGGGTGGATCACTGAAGCTTTGTTGTTGCACTTGTCTTGATGCTTGGCAGCCTTTTTCATCCCTGTAACTGCACCTATAGTAGCTCCTGCAAATCACCAAGAACAGTAGTAGATGAGAGCCAGAATTGACTTTATCATGATTCATGATTAGTCATTATCTTATGCTTGTCAGTGAAGCAAAAAGGTGATTTTGTTCACACTGATTGTTTCTCATCGTCGATCCCACAGCGAGATGAAGGAAAGCAAGGTAAATCACGTACCGAGCAATTTCCTAGGTAGAAGGACATTTAATCCTTAAGGAAATTGACTCTTGCCCAATGAAATAACTCAAACACCCGAGTATCAACTCGACTATACCATGGGAACAAATATGCGTGTCAAGCTTGACAATAGCTTGAGCACTTATCAAGCTCCACAAAGAATAAAGTTGTCCTTACAATTAAGTTAAAGCATTGGTCTATAGATGAAAGGATAAGACAAGTTGATACTTAACTCGGATTGAATTATAAATCTTATAATATATCAAATCGATTCTTGTTTCTACATTTGTTATGAGTGTAACCCGTAATGATTTAGTCATAGACCCAAAAAATATCATTTAAAGTCTTTTCGGAGACTCCGAAATTTTTTAGTTCTTTAAGGTTATTTTCATCTTTTGCATCGTTAGGGTTTTGAGACTATTTAAATATTTGTTTAGTTGATCTTAGATCATTATCTTTATTTGAATTAATATTATTAGTTAAACCAAGAGAAGAATTCTCTGCGTTTGACGATTTTCTGTGTCTCTCTTAAATTTTTTTTGTTAGAACTAGGTCTATAAAATAATCGTTATTCTGTCCGACTTCACAAGTATATACGAATGAAACATTCATGTAAGATAATGAAACACTGTGAAGGTGTCACTCATATTCAATCCAAATAGATTTAAAGAAAATTAATTTTGGCTATCCATTTATCAATCAACAGCATGGATCAATTTGTATTCATTTCTTAATCAAAAGTGAAGGTACACTTCTTTGTTTCATTTTATCTTTTCTTGAGAAAAAGGAAACTTCATACCTATGAAACATCATGAAAAGCTAGCAATCTGTAGAGGGTTAACAATCCATTTTTTTTCTTTTTGTAAATGATAATTAAATCTCGTTAGATAAAAAAAAACACTCACACCTTGTGAACGGGCTGCCATTGATCTTCTTCTCCCCATATTTTCTCCACAGATAACCATCATCGTATGGTGCGGCTGTCACAACGCTGCAGCTGCCATTTCTGTAAAGAGGAGAGAAAACAACAGGAAATTAAGAAGATTATCGTTCAGTATTTAATTGTTCACTTCAGTTTTGTTTTGAAGTGTAGAAAAGGGGGATTCAGAAGATCAGTTAGCTAGGGGTCATAGATCTCGGATCTGTCTTCATGATTATCCTTTCATGAAAAGGTATATACACACTTCAATGGCAGATCTAAGGAGCCATGCATGGCGTGGTTCATGAATGATCATGATCATGAACTTGTATAAGTAGCAGTAAGATTATAATGAATGCATGTGTATCAAACTCACTTCTTTCCTTGAACTTTATGAGGATCTCGGTGTGTGCTGGTGTCGAGCGAGAGGTCGCAGCCGATTTTACTAGTTTCTTGCATGGTGATGTGAGAGATGAAGATGGAGATGAGAGGAAAGGGATGAAAAGGGGGCCGGGGCTTGCTCAAACGTTTGCTCAGGAAGATGGAACTGATTAATGTTAGTAGTGTCTTTTTTTTGTTCAAATATTTCTCTATAAACTATCATCTTGGTCAGAGAAATTGAAGGAAGAGATAAATAAATAAAAAGAAACATGTGGAGAAACCTTGAAATATTTCTTGTTTTTAAAAAAGAGCCAAATTGAAGGAAGAGATAAAAAAGCATGTGGAGAAACCCTTACATTAATAGTTTCAAAGTAGTAGATGATGTTGGTTGAAGTGACAATTTGTAATTTACTCATATAACCCAGGGCGTGGCGTGGTGGCAAGCAGCTAGACACTTCTCTTAAACGGTGAGAATTTGATTCCCATGAAAGATGTACTTGTGACGATCGAATTTTTAATATTCATGAGTGTCACATCAGGAGCTATCGTATTTTTTAGATTTATTTGATGGACGAAATATGGAGTCAGATCGCCTATCTCAGAATTAATCGGATTATAAGATCGGATACCGGTATAAAAAAATAATAACAAAAAGCTAATATAATTATTAAATATTATGTTAACCTTGCATGATGTAACTTATATTTGTTTTCATACTTTTGTCCTAATCATGGGTTGGATTCTTTGTTTGGGTTAAGAATAAGAATGACTTTTAATCGGTGTTATTTTATGAATTTAAACCCTTGATTTTTTTTGACTGATAGGCCTATGTTCACTTATCATTAGACCAAATAACGATT
This sequence comes from Hedychium gardnerianum, assembly GCA_038050645.1. Taxonomy (NCBI): domain Eukaryota; kingdom Viridiplantae; phylum Streptophyta; class Magnoliopsida; order Zingiberales; family Zingiberaceae; genus Hedychium; species Hedychium gardnerianum. Next base: position 16,546 of record JBBUKS010324219.1, read on the forward strand.
GGTATATTTATTTTTGTAGAAATAATTAATTTATTATTTACAAGTTTTTATGGAATAAATATTCATATATTTAGTTGAAAATTTACAATATCAATTTTTATATAATTATTTGATTGGCTAAGTAAGTTGTTATAAATTCTATGAAAATAATTATTATTATATTTCCTTACAAATAAATTTAAAATACAATTCCATAAAAATGAGAGATGAGGAGGACATACAACTAAAATGAGAGATGAGTTGAAGTTTTCAACCTTGTCCAACTCCTTAGAGACATTTAAACAATGTAAGTATTTGTATAAAAAAACTCATGACTGTTTTTCGCGGAACATGCCAACTAAAATCTCTCCAACAACTTTTAATCAAGGTTGTAATGGCTCTATCATCTTATGTCTCTAATCGACTGGATTAGAGACATAAAACCTCTAGTTAATTGATCTAGAAAAAATAATCATTGTGCAACTAATGACTAACTAGGTAGACGACTAAAACCTCTAGTCAACTATATAGATTGGACAGAGATATTCTATTTTTCAAACCCTCCAACTAATTGATGCTCACCTCCAATTGGTTGAATCTAGTTAGAGATCAATCCTTCACTAGTCATACCTCACTGACTTGAGACTTGTTGTCCCTAGGTTGGAGCCTTCACTCAAGCCACTACATAGTCTACCCTAATTACCAAGATAAATATATCATTTGTGATAGTGTTGCCTAAAGACAAAAACCTAAGGTTACATTTCACTCACAATGTCTAGCCCATAGCTTTCTTGCCTTCGGGTTTTCAACCTCATCAATGCTCTTTATTTCCTTCAAGTTCATCTCATGTTAAACCCTTAGTGCTTTAGATTCATTAAGCCCTCTAAGCTTGCTCTAACATGTCATTTTTCTCTACTCGCCTATTGAGTCCCCCTATTGATGGACTTCCCTAGAGTACCCATTGCATTAGGCCTTTAGTACCTAAGATGCATCATGCTCTCCAACATGTCATTCTTCTTTGTTATAGGTTAAGCCATCAAACTAGCAACCACTCCATACTTCTTGTGCTTAAGTCCACCGTGCCAAAACTTCGATCCCTGGGATGCAACAAACTTTCCAAGTTTACTCCATATCTTCCTTCACCTTTTAAATCCACCTTATTACAAACCTTTATGTCCTCGAACATAATCCATCTAAACAGCTCGACCACATTGAGTGACCAAGCTCCACAAACTCCATGTATACCCTATCAAGTCCCGACACATTTGATGCACACATAGAAAATATAGGTAAAATCTAACTTGAACTATTTATCAAACATATCAAAAGAATCAAGTCAAATTCAACCACTTAGGAGCATTGTTGCACTAACATTGATGCAAAAAAAGAAAAAAAAAGTGATAATGCTCACGCCAAACACCCCTCATTGTCGGCCCCACGGTAAGATGAGGAAAGGAAAATCATGTACTGAGCGCGCCCCTAAATGGGCAGATTATTTGCCGTAGCCACGACTCGAACCTTTGCTCATTGATGCAAGTCTACCACTTGGGTAGCAACTGAGCTACGTCATGGGGGCACATTGTTGCACTAACATGGTTCATATCTAGAAGGTATATAGAGGCAATGGCTTGCCAAGATCATTCTTAGTGTATCTAAAGATTCGTGCTTGGGCATTTCTAAAGAGTATCTAAATGTTGCTTGATCATTCTATTTGAAGTAAATGATCATGATTAATCTTGTGATTAAAAACAACACTTGATGTTGATATCAAATTTGAAAGTTATTGATCAACACTATTTTTTGTAGTTAAATTATGAATCTAAATAGATAGATGCACTTTGGGAGGTTATTGAGTGCATTTATACTTTTTAATTGACCAAATGACTCAAAATGGTCATATAACAACACAACTATTTTTTTAAATTTAATTTTGAATCTATAATAATAGATACACTATAAAAGGTCATATATATTGGAATCCATTTATACTTTTAATATAATCAAATGACTCAAAAATGGTCATGTAATAGTTTTATATGATCATTTTCTCTTCAAATTTGAGCTCAAATAAATACATGTACTTTTGAGGATCGTTGAAGTTTAAACATAATTTCAAAGTGAGTGGATTTTTAACAGTGTTAATTAAACTATTACATTGTCATTTTCTTCTTAAATTTTAAATCTAAAAGCTCATTTAAATTATCCATATTTTTAAATTGATTAAAGGACTCAAAAATAAAATATAATAATTATGATCAAAAGCATTTTTATTTACATTTTCACTTTTTTAAAAAAATATTTTTTTTCTCCTAACTTACGAAATCCATATTCTTTGATCACTATTATTTTTTATATTATATTATATTATATTGTTTAAAATTTATTTTGAAAATTATAATTTTTAATAATCCATAAAATTTATGGTGGAACTTGTTGAGACGTTGCGAGTTAGATAAGGGGAGTGAATAGTTTTAATTCGTGTCTATTGAAGATTTTGCACAATGAAAATTTTTGACACAAACATAATACACATAATCGTTAACCCATTTGATTTTACTTAATTCGTCGTCGTCTCCCAAGAAGAATACGGAGAAATTTTTTAGAGCAGTATTACAATACAAGCAGAAAATTAAGCAAAAATAAGTTACTAAGAGTTACATGAGGGATTTGACTTTTCCTTTTTCAAATGCTAACCCTAAGAATCGATGTTGAGTTCGGACATCTCAGCAAGAAATTTAGCACGAAAATATTTGGCTTGATATATATGAGCTCTGCTTGAAACTGAATATTTTACTTTTTTATATGAAAGCTTGAGTTGAAAAAACATATAGCCTTTTTTTCATACATTAATCGATTGATGCACATATCTAGTCGATTAATATGATTTTCGATAACTACTTCTCTCGTCGAATGACCTTTGAATATTTTAAAATCTATCAGATTTTATTGATAATTTGAACATCAATCTATTGTTACATTCAATCAATCGACTAATAGAAATAATCTATTAGTCGAATCGATTTAATTCTGTTCGATTTTTTATCATCATAAGTCAACTAATACACATAATCAGTCGACTGATAATATCAGTCGAATATAGTTGTTGAATCGATTTGTTTTTGTTCGGTCTCTAGTCGATAACATTCGATTGATATCCATAATTAGTCAATTGATGTCATCAGTCGAATCGAACAATCAAATCGATTTGCTTCTGTTCGATTTTTGATCAACATCAATTGATTGATATCAAGTATCAGTCGACTGATATTGAGATTTTGCGAATCCGAAACTAGAACAAAAGTCATCCTTCCGTTTTCATAGAATCGATCGATTGATACACCTGTATCAGTAGTCTATTTCTCTATTTTCAATCATCCTAGTGATCAAAATTACCTAACTTCATCTACCCACAATTCTTGTTACCTCATGCCAGAGAACCTTGTTCCCTAGATTTTTGTGTCCGGAAACTCTACATTTTCGGATCTTCATTTGTTCTGCATTCGATCTCCTAATTTGCCCGATTCTTTCTTCTTGTCAATAATTCGACCTCTAATTTTCTTGGACTTCACCGTCTTACTCACCTACGACTTGTGAGGACTTTACCATTTTATATCTGATCACTTAGTTCGCGAGGATTTTATCTACACGCTTAATATCATTTCATTCACCTAACTTAAATATTATTAAATATCAAAATTATATATATATATTTTTATATATAATTGCATGAACAGAACCTCATATCATATATGATATATCATAATTTATTTTCTTCTATTTCTTAATTATAATTTTTATATTTTTTG
>JBBUKS010324975.1:0-20321 GCA_038050645.1 Hedychium gardnerianum
CTAAAGCGTCAATCTCCCCTCTGATCAAGGGTTGAGCTACGATAAAGCTCCGACCTCCCGCATTGATCCGGGGTCGAGTCTCTCCGCTGAAGTGCTAATCTCCTCTCTGATCAAGGATTGATCTCTGTCACAACGTCGATTTCCCCTCTGATCAAGGAGTTCAAATCTCTATAAGGCGGCTAGCCTAGCCGATCTCGTTCGCATATACGACCCCGACCCACGGCTCTTAGGCAGAATAAACCACTGACTCTTTGCTCAAACAATAATAATAATAATAATAAAAAAATACGAGCCTTAGAATGAAAGGGCACAGAAAAGCTTTTCATTAAAAGACAAGCTCCGATCGGGCGATACAAAAGACAGTTTTTCTTTTACATTATGAGCCCTACACAAATTCGCCTAAGGCGTCATCCGACACGCTCTCGATGATCTTCTCAAAGTCCACCACATTGGGAGTTAGGTCGGTCGCCAAGAATCCGGCCTCCTGTAGCTGCTCCACAACTCCTCTGGCCCTGTACTCAGACATCTGTATGATCTTGGGGTCGAGCTGGCTCTGAAATTCCACGAAGTTTAAGTATTGGATCCTCCGGGCGGACCAGCGCTCCTCCTCAGTGGCTTGATTATGGGCTTGTGCTGCCTTTTCCTTCTCCGGTTCATCTTTTTCCTTAGCCAACGCGATCTTCATTTTTTTCCAGTGCTTTGCTTCGTGAGGCCAGCTCAGATTTCGGCGCCTCCAGCTGAGCCTAGGCCTCCTCTGTCTTGGTCGATCAGGCTCGGATGAGTTCCTCCTTGAATGAAGCTTGTTGCCCGTTTAGGTCTTCCAACTGGGAATCGATAGCCTGCTTCACGCCCTCAAGCTGAGCCAGGCGCGTGGCTTGGAGTTGTAGATCGGCCCTAAGCCTCCCCACCTCTGCCTGAACCTCTGCGCTCAGAGGGCCATCTTGAGCCTCCAGCTCGGCGACCCGGGCCTGTAGATCCTGATTCGCCCGCAAGAGCCTGTAGCCCTGGGCGATGGCCTCTGAACCCTCGCACCACACCTACAAAAGCAGTTATTACTATGCAAATCAAAAAAAAAAAACAAACAGGTCAGGAACTTACTGTCGCTAGGTTGGACGAGAGGAAGTCCAGCGTTTGTTTGTCGAAGCAGTTTTGCATGTGCTCCTGAGACATCCGCCAGGCGTTCGCCACCTTACCCTCCAACCGTACTTTGACGGGCAAGGTAGGCCCTTGTCGGCTGCTGCCCTCCCCGGTCGGGGAGACCCATATGGGAGCTTCGGCAGGCGTCAAGGGAGGGAGGTCGGCCGATCTCCGTTCACCCGACTCTTCTCCCACCTGAGCAATGGGAGAGATGCAGATCGGCGTAGACCCTGATGATCTGGTGTCAGCCGACCGTGGTTAACACCCTTCAACATCCCGGTCGGCAGAAGGGCCGGTCAAGTGGTGCTTCTTGGATGATCTAGCCCATCTTTTAGCGCTTTGAGTGGCGGGGCGCTTTTCCGAGTGGTGTTCCTCCTGGGGTCGGGATGGACGCTCCTCCCGCCTAGAAGTTGCCCCCGCAACTACTAGGGAGGGGTGTGGCGAAGGCAGGTCATCAGTATTTTGAACGCCCGAAGACCCAGCCGACGGAGTAGGTCGCCCTTCCTCCACAGTTATCTCCAGGTCGCGCTCCTCCAACTCCTCCAGTGACAACCTCCTCGACTGGACTGTCATCGCCTTCCACATGGTCTGACCTGCATAAAGGAAAAAAATCCTTAGTTAGACATAAACTAAACGACAGTTATCAAGTAACCTACCAAAGGAAGCTGACAGTCGGGTCACGACGGGGCTCAGTCCGACCGTGTAAAGGAGCCCCTCCTGCAGCAATGCCTTGGAGTCGAAGTTCAGGTCGGCGAGGATGCCGCCCGCTCTCAAATGGCCGCCCTAAAAGAAGACGTAGGACTGGGAAGCTTCGGTAGGGTCACGCACCACCCGCTCACCCACTTGAACCCGATCGGAGAAGACATGTACAAAAACTTATCCTTCCAACCCTTGTTGGAAGTCAGAAGATCATCTAAAAAATAGTACCCAGCCCGGGATTAGAAGAAGAAAGCCCCCTCTTCCCCCATTTTAGAGTAGAAGAAAAAATGAAAGGATCTATCCTCAAGTGGGATACCATACACCCTAAAAACTATGTACGAACCACAAAGCTGTCGGTAATCATTGGGAGCTAGCTGGTTTAGGGGGATGTTGAAGTACTGGGAGACGGAGTCAAAAAGCGGAGGTGTAGGAAAGCGAAGACCGGCCTGAAACTGACCTAGGAAAAAGGTCATGCTCCCAGCCGAGGGTCTGTGGGGTCGTTGGTCAGGATGAGGGATCGTCAACTTATAACTAAGGGGGGTTCCGTATTGAACTCTCACTTCCTCCAGATCGGAGGTAGTGAAGGTCGATTTCATAGTCCCGTACCAAGGACCAAAGGTCGACGCTTCAGCCATAACTTAAGGGAGAAGCGCCCGGTCTACAAAATCCTAACTAACCTAAGACCTATGAACCCTACGTCAAACGGGAGCGACTTACTAGATCGAGAGACATAAGCACCGAGCGGAGGGGTCGGAGCCTCTCAAACAGCAACTACGGTGAACACAAACAGCCAAAACCTTTTCCGGCGACAACCTTATATAACCGAAGCCCAGGATCCTCACCCATCGGATCTGCAGACACCAACATCACAGCGGCGCGCGAGAACCGTTGGATCAAGTCCCCCACGGATCACCGGCAACTCAACAGTCATGGCGATTGACATCCCAACGTGTGGTGGGGGGGGGGGCACGCGTCAAGCGATTATCGGTCAGCACGTGGGTCTGCTCATCATTAGTACCCCAGCATCAGGTAGCATTTATGGTGCCCATTTCTCGAGACACTTTCCTGTTGTCCAGTCATGAGAGAACATACCGAGATCCGATCAGGTCAGGAAACCCAACACAAATTATCCGATCAATCGGTCACTCCTCCTTCGACCAGACTTGAAGGGAAGGCTTGTGATATGGGTGATTGGGTCGGGCCCTATGGTAGTACGAACATATGTCACATGACGAAAAGTCTAAGGTCAAGACCAGCGGGAAAGCGCGTCACTCAACCGGAAATATAATCTTCCCGGTCGGGTATGATTTATTAATCGACCGGATATACCTTACACCACCCATTCGGGTACACTAATCAAGATCACCGGCCAGAATCAGAATCACCTATCAAGTATGCTATATTATCGACCAGAGGCATCTTACACCACCCGATCGGGTGAATCATCTTTTCGATCGGGTACACTATATTACCGACTGGGAAGATCTTATCATTGGCTCATGTCTTTGACACGTCAATAGGGCCTAGCTCCAACGCTAACATTACTATCAAAACACCTCCAATGGTACCCTAGACATCCCCTGAAAGTACGGAGAATGACGAGCCTTACGCATCGTGGTATGCTCGCTCGTGCCTCAACAGTACACGCTATTAATGCTGGCGGTACAAGTCCTGAAGGAGTATATAAATGGACAGATGTCACTGGTGGTGAGAAGATTTTTTCTCTCATTTAAGACTTCTTTACTTACTGTTTTCTAGCTACTTTAGTTACTTCCGCTTGATCAGGTCTGACTTGAGCGTCGGAGCGGGATCCCTAGGCCTCTTGCCTGAAGTTTTCCTTTAATCCTCCGGTTCTCTCTTTGTCCCTTGCAAGGCTCAGACCTGAAAAATTTGGAAAGTTTCCGTCGCTCGCCACTCTGCAGATGAGTCATCCGATCGGCTATTTGGTTCAGAAGATCGGGAAATTCATCCCGCTCAATGACTTGATCAATATTTTTCCAGTTCACCGGTAATTTATCTCTCGAAAATCTCCGTGCGAAAACAACAGCCATGTCACATAATATTCATGCCAAAGCAGTATTAGCATACTATACCGAAGAAGAGGTTCAATTACCTATTTCCTCGTCATTTTGTTCGTCATAGCAGTTTTTTGCCAAAGAATTTTTTGACATGGAGGAGACTGGCATCTGTGGTTGTGAAAATATGGCCGAGACTTATGATGGTCAGTTTATAAAGGGGATTCCTATATCTCCGTCTAAAGGAATTCATCAGTCATCACTTTTGGCTTCACATGCTTTACATTCATTTCTATCATTATTTAATTTCTATTTGAGATGACCAAACAACATTTCCTTTAGCTGCTTGAAGCAGGGATCACTCTATGGCAGCCTGTGCGACTCCTCCGAGTATTTAGAGTTCAGGTAGCACATTCAAGATAAGTTATATGTGCCTCGATCAAAAAATTTGTTACTCCATTTCCTTTAGCTGCTTGGAGGGATCATCTCCGGCCCCCGGATAATGATGCAATAGTTAGATCCTTCAATGAATAATCAAAGGATCTAAGATTCAAATCTCAGTTATGGCGTATTACAAGAAATTTTTCCTCTAATGAGAAGCGGACCTTAAAATACTAGTCATTTGGATGGACCTCCATTAGCGCTTCCTGATTTACCGTGGTGGATGGTGGAAAATTTTCGTGGGACCGAATCGGTCACTCCAGATCCGACGTTACCCGACCTGATTAATTATTATTATTATTTTTTTTTTTGGAGGGATCACCTCCTTGACCTGTTGATGGCTGGGATTTTTTGGTTTCTTTGCAATATGAAATTATGGATTTGACAGCTCTATGTATTTTCTTTTCACTGCAAAAAATAGTAATTTAGGAATAAAAATGTGCTACGAATTTTTTTCATCGTAAAACTATGACAAAAAAATATTTTTGTCGCAAAATAGCAACGATATTGGCAACGAAATAATTTCGTCACAAATTAACAATAAAATATTTTTCGTCGTAAAATTCGTTGTAATTTTGCGACGAAATGAAACATTCATCCCAAATCTGCGACCAATAATTAATTCGTCGTAAATTTTGCGACGAATCCGAATAATTCGTCGTAAATTGATATTTTTTTTTAAATTAGTTGACGGATCTAGAGACCTCAGAATGACACGAAACAAGTTTCTATATGTTCGTTTTGTTCTCTTGATCACAACCATGCCGTCAAATATATTTTTTTACTTCATTGATTTTATTGAGTGAATTTTTTAAAATAAATATGTTTGAAATAATTATATCGCGTTAAAAAAATAATCAATCTGGAAAAAAATATATTTGAGACTATAATTATGATTAGGAGAATAAAATAAACATAATAAAACTTATTTCGAATCATTTTAAATTCTTTAGGTCCATTAATTAATTTATGAAAATTTTAAAAAAATAAAATTTGCAACAAATTTCGAATTATGTTGAAGTGTTTGCTCTTCAACATATACTGTGCCCTCCACTTAATTTTAGTGTCATAGAAGCTGGTCTCAACGGTCAGTGCTGCTATCTATGTCCTACTCAACAAGCCCTAGACAAAAATCCCAACATTCTTTCCATGAGTCATGATAGAAGGACATTTCAATAAATTGGGCTTAAACATCTTCCAGACTTCTCTCTTTCTCATCCTTATATAACACTTTCATGTTATACATTTGCTAATCTTACATTGTTTTAGGATTATTTCTTGCGCAGTTAGTTCTTTGAATCCCCCTCATGAATTTCTAGATATTTATGTTTCCTTGACTTGGATGGTCTTGGAATGGCACATTTGTTCCCCCTTTTCATTAAGGGGTTGACTCAAGTGTTCTCTTCCCGATTTCGTGAATATTTAAGTGTCAAAGGATCGAGCTATTTTTAATCTGACTTCCTGGATATTCGGAAGTCGTGAGATCGAGTCTATTACTCTCTTTCCAACTCTGCGAGCATTTGAGGGTCAAGAGATCGAGCTATTCTCGTTCCGATTCCACGGACATTCAGGAATTTTGGGATCGAACTTATTATTATATTCCCTCCGACTCCATCGATATTCGGGAGTCGAGGAATTGAATTATTTTCTCCCAGATAATTATGGGATCATCTCAAAAACTGTACATCAAGATTCGAAAGCACATTTTTAGTCAATTCTGAAAACGGGATTAGAGAGGTAAGAGAAAATAAAAATCAATTTGACAAAGGGATAAAACGGAAATGGTCATACAAATTAGTGCACTCTTTGATAATTACGAAAGTGTGGTATGTCTTTTAGTCAATTCTGAAAATTACATGCCCCCTTTGGTCAAAAGCCAAAAAAAAAAAAATAATAATAAGCGGCTGCCAAACCGTTTGACTATAGTCTTATGCTCTATTTAATTCGAAGCACGGAAATATAAATGATTGATTATACATAAATCGACTTGCCTTTGTTTACTCTTGAAAAAAATAAAAATGGACGGATTTTAAATTCATCCGTTTATTAAATTTAACTTATTTTCTTATCTTTTCAAATCAGACAGAACCAACTTTCCATCTATCGTCGCATCTTCATCTCGACCTCACCGTCGCAACATCTCAACGATAGGGCTGCAAATCGACCGTGACCTTGACTGCCATGAGTTCACAAACGAGGTGCGACCTCACTAGTTACCACCGCTAGGTCGCGAACCTCACTAGTCACCACTAGGTCGCAACCTCACCATTGCTAGGTCACGACGTTGCCGAGAGGCAACGGACGACACTGAACGACCTCGCGAACATTACTGTCATATTTATAGAGGATGCCTCCAAGTCATAACAAAGCTATCGGGGTATTCAGGTATGCTCTATGTGGATTGGATATGAGAGGCTAACACGAGGTCTTTCTTAATGATCAACAAAAGAAAATTCTCAAAGGATATTATAAATTGAAGGTATAAAGATTAAATTAAAGCATGGGCCATGAAGATGATCCAACACCAAGAGCGGTGACATAAAGAATACTTTTGAGAACTTAGAAAGTAAAAGAGTTAGAAAATTTCAAAATCTAAGGGCGTACTTTCCAATTTCCTTTAAATTTTATGTGAAATTAAATTAGTGTGTCAAAAAGAGAATTAGTCAGACCAATCAATGTCTCAACCTATTTAACTATTATACTAGTTCATCACCATCATTAATTATGATAATGTTTTGTTCAATGCAAAAGTGATAGCACTCGATTAATAAATTTGAAAAAAAAAAAAAAAGTAACAGAGATTTGTTAGATTTGGGAATGGATTGGATGAGCAACAATTAGATGAGAAGGAGTTTCAAAATAGATTTTTGGAAAGTCCGTGTTACTCTTCTCAGGAATGTGTTTACGAAAGGATGCAATTATATATATTCTTGAGAAGTTGATTTTTACCAAAATGGACTCATTCACTCATGGTCTACCTCATCCATTTTCGAATTATGTTAAATAAAGTTTCTTATTATCTCGACAACATTACTGCTAATTAGTTATTTCATTTCTATCACTAAAGTGAATAAAATGTCAATCATCAAAATTATATGAACTTATGGTCATATTATTTTCTAAATTTAAATTCATTGTTTTTAAACTTTATTTGATTTATTTTAAATAGAGGAAATCTCAATTCATTAATATTAAATAGGATTAGAAGAATGTGACAAGCTGTGATCCAGATTTGTTGGGCAAGCATTCAACAGAATTTATTTGATATGTTTTAAATTTTGTTCTCCATTCAACTGGATTAAAAACTACGCGTAATAAATATTAAAAAGCAGTATTGAAGATAATTAAACTAGCAATTGTTGAGTACGAACAGAAATTTGTAAAGTGACAGCAGACTCGTCCGGCGAGCCCTCGCCGTCGTCATCGGAGTTTGCATCGGCACGGAAAATTGGGACGGCGATGAAGGTGGGCACGCGGTCACCGGCCATGATTACGAGGCGGTGGCCGTGCTCCAAGGCTGTGTCATCGCGGAGATTCTCTTCGTCGTAGTCCCTTCTGGTGGCGGAATCGAAGTGGGAGGCGAATTTCCGATGAGAGTAGGCGAGGACAAGCATGGCGAAGGCGATAAGGCCGGACATCGACCCGAGGCAAACGAAGAGGTAGGGCACGGGCGAGTGCCACAGGGAGTGCGGGCTGCCGCTGGGGGGCAAGCTCGGCGCCTCCACGGAGATGGAGCGGAAACCTGCGCCGTTGGGCATCATCGTAAAGGATGAGTTAATTAAGGGACTATGGAAGTTTGTGATATTTAAAATGGAATAACAAAAAAATGTGATAAAATTATAATTTTATAATATTTAGAAATATCCAAACGTAATAATTAATATCACTTTTTTTTGAGATTTTGATGTTGCTAGACTTAGATCCAATGGTGATTTGGAATCGATAGTGTAACGGTTTGAAATCATCGATTTGATGATTAAAAAAATGTTGACCTCAAAGAGGTTACGGTTCATAGTTAAAAACCGTTGATTATGATTCAATTCACGATTTATGACGGTTCAATATTATTATTTATATTTTATTTTAAAAAAATATTTTAAAAATTATAAACATACAAAAAAAAAACTTATAAATTATCTATTTATTAACTTCGGATATAATGGAATTAAAATCAGTTAGTTATTTTGATATTAAATTTTTTTATTTTATCTTTTGAAAATTGTATTTATTTTATTCCATTTTAACTTTCGCCAAGCATTAATGTTTGAGCTTCCAAAAAAATCAAGAGCCGAAGTACTACTTCTAGAAAAAATAATTATACTAAATTCTGAATCATTTTTGTTTTTTTATACCAATACTTTTTTATCAAATATTAATATTATTATATTTTCGTGTGATGAGAAATATATACTACGTACCTAAGTTATATCTTTTATATATATATATATATAATTTTATTGTCAAATAAATTATATCCCTTGATAAATTTATTTTTGGATATATTATACAAGTCAAATAATTTCTTAAAATTCAATGTTGAATGAATAAAAATATAAAATAAGATCAATGAGTAATTAAGAGAGTTAAATGAGATTAATAAATATAATGAGTTAAAAGATAGAATAGTCTTCTATCAAAGAATTCAAAATAAATAAGTTGAAAATTTGAAAAGGTAGAATAATCTTACATTAAATAATTCAACACAAATAGGTTGAAAATTTAGCTTTAATAGAAAGTAGAATAGTATCACATTCAAAAATTTAAAGCAAATGAATAAATTTATATTGAACCACACCATTAATATCACTAAAATATTATAAATATTATTAAATAAAAACTAGGATTGAAAAAATCTAAAATTAAATAAATTTGAATGAAAAGATAGTTGAACCGTAGGTTCAAACTGACAATTGAACCGACAGTTAAATTATAGGTTCAACGATTTATTTAGGGCTTAACCCTTAATTAGCCCATCTCTAGACGAGTCGATTATGAGTTAGACCTATTGAATCAGGCCAATGGGTAATCGGTCCATTGACCCTGTTCAGGTTCTGGGTCGGGTTTGATTTGGACCTGGCCCGTGGGAAGGTCTAGCTAGAGGGGATGAATATTGATTCGTGATTCGTCTCTTGTCGATTGTATGCTCTCTACATGATGTTAATGCGCAACGAAAACATAACATAAAATATAAAAGAAAGCACAATACAAAGACACCTCGATTTTATGTGTCTTGAAACTCTCAATTTCTACTCCACAACTTAGCATCCAAGAGATAGCACTAGTATCCTTTCTTCTTCTCTGATAGCTTCTAGAGGTCAAGAAACCTCTTACAAAAACTACTTTTATCAAGCAACACAAGCAAAAAAACAAAGATACAAATGAAATCGAATATAATCTAAATAAATAAGATTACACAAGAAAGCTTGACTTTGATCACGTTGTAGTAGCTTTGAATTGCCTCATGAAGGTCTGGAATGCAGTATCACTTTTCTCCAAAACCTCTAACAACCGACATCAAAATTCTCCAAAAAAGCATCTTTTTTGAGGTTGTCGCGTGACTAATATTTACCTAACAGTTGACTACTTGTCAGCATCAGTCAATTGTTCTTTTAGAATTCGAATGTTGCACCTAAAGAACTGCTCTTCGAGCTTAGCATTGACCACAACAATCAACTGCTATTCACCATCAATCGACTATTGCTACATCAGTCGAGTATCTCACTCAAGTTCAAAACTTTCTATTCTCTCCAACAATGTCATCAATCAATTGCTTATACCCAGCAATCAACTAATATACCGTAAAATCCATTAAACCTTTTATGTTTCGTGGTTTAGGAGTTCCTTAGTCTATGGTCATAGCAGTCGACTGATACCTCTATTTTAGCCTTACTAAAATTGAATTCTCACTTTGCTTGGTATCCGATTGATCTCAACTTATTAGGATTTCCTTTTCCTAGCATCTGATTAATCTTGACCAGTCGGGACTTCTTTTGCCTAGCATTCAATCAACTTTGTCCTGCCGAGACTTCTCTATTGCCTAACATCGTATCAACCTTAACTTGCTAGGACTTCACCATTGCTTGACATCTAATCAATCAATCTTGCCTATCAGGACTTCTCATCTCATGCCTAACATCCGGTCCTCTATAACCTGTCAGGATTTCACTTCTCGTGCTTAACATTTGATTGTCCATGACTTACTAGGACTTCCACCATTATCAATTGTCAGGTCAATATTAACTCACTTGGACTTCACGTCCCATGCCAAAGTGTTTGGTCCTTCATGATCCACTTAGACTTTGCCTCTCATGCTAAGTGTTTGGTCATTTATGACTCACTTGGACTTTGCTCTTGTCCCTGTTGTACTTCTAATCGCCAAGTGTTTAGTCAATTGTTACCCACTTGGACTTCACCACTGTTAAGTATCCGATTAATATTGACCTACTTGACCTTTCACATAACCACCATCGACACAAAAATCAATCTTGGCCAACCTGACCTGAGGTTGATTGCACTAACAATTTCCTTCTCTAATAATCTCTCCTTTCACTTGACGTCTCGCTCAACCATTAAGCATATTGATTAAATGTTAAGTATCCAATCAATCGTAACATATTTAATATATCACTAACTTTAAATATATTGATCAAACATTAAAACTTAACTCGAGTTTGGTCAACCTTGATCATAGGTTGATTGCATTAATAATATTTCCCCTTTTAATATTTGATAATATATTTAAGTTAGGTTGACCCATTATCCCAACTTTTTTACTTCTTATGTCAAAGTATAAATGAAGGTTTCTAACTTAAACTCTTTTTTCTCTCCATTTGACACATATAAAAAAATATCTACAAAATTGCTATTAAATATGACAAATAAAAATAATAAAACAATGGATGTTAATCGAGAAATAAGCCTAAAGAATTTTATTAAAAAAATAGATTTTTTTTAGATTTAATTAGAGCTAATATGACGGGGATATAGATATTAGGCTTTAAGAAAGTCTATTTGGAATATCAATTAAGCTGGAGTTGATTGATTTAATTAACCTAAAGTTTATATTATAAAACCTAAGTTATAAATATTAACCTATTTCTATTTTCTTTTTCCCCGAATATACCACTCGATCCCCTCTTCTCTTCTCCCTCATCTCCTCACAAGCCATCGCAGATCCTCCTCTTCTTCCCCCGTGGCCAACATCGTTCCTCACCTTCTCCGGCCACTGTGAGCAGATTGCCGGCGCTGCCCCTTAGCTCCGGCTACCACAACCACTGGCGCTGCCCTTATCCATTCACAACCGCCCTTCTCCCTCCTCCGGCCCGACACCATCGCCCAGTCCGCCATGGTAGAGACCACCAAGGAAGCCCATCCAATCTCCTAATTTCCAGCCACCGATCGATCCATTGCCATCGTTCCTCTCGTCGACGGTGTTGAGCTAGCCGCCGCCCCATTGCTTGAGGTCACCACAACTGACAGCCACCCTAGCACTGTCGACGGTCATGTCTTCTCCGGCCAACCACAGATCAAGATAGATTCGGCTAATGCAAATACTGCTTGGTTCTTGTTCCAGCCACCCTAGCACCGTCAATGTTCAGATCTCCTCCGATCAACTCACAGCTCTGACCATCAGCACCATTTCAGCCTCAGGTCATAGCTGATTTTGGTGAGTTACTTCCGGAAAGGGGCAGACCGCCGATTTTGGTAATATGAAAATTGTGATTTATTAGTGTGTGTTTAATCTGGGATTGGACTAATAATGTTGGTTAATCAGAGGTTTCCCTAGATAATCGAATATAAATGGATGATTTAATTAGGAGTTGTAGAATCATTAATAAATAGGGTTTCATGTGGTTAGTAGGTTGTAAATCCATTTAGTGAATATAGAATTCGATATGCGGAGAATCTGGTTTGTGTGGTTATGTTGTGTTTTGAATTAGGGTTGAATTTGGATGGATTTGAATTTAGATTTGGATTGGGTAGATTGGTAAACAAGATTTATTGGAGGAGTAATCAGTGTTAATTAGTTAAATACTGAGTTAGTGATTGGTTTGAATTAGTAGGGTACTTATATAGTTTCATATACCTTTTTTTTTAGGATCCGGATTTGAGATGGAGCGTTTGATTTGAGGACATTTGGCATGACCTACAATCTAGAGGCGGGTAATTCTAACATTGACTCTGGTAGTTTATTTACCTTAGTACATATTTTGATACTTTGATTAGGTAGTTGAATTTACCTTAACTCTAGTTATAGTTCTACTTGAGTTTGATACTTATCTGCTTGCACTTTGAGTTGATTTGATTATATGCATACAATTTCTATTGATTTCATATTCTGTAGTGTGTATACGTGTATGGTGTGTACAATAGGAACATGCTTATGATTGGGTATGTAATTGTTTGACATGCGTGTGGCGTGTGTTTTGTCACATGTAGTTTCAGTTTATCCGTGTCAGGTAGTCATGTATGCGTGTGTGGCGTATACATAGGATAATATAGGTTATGACACATTATCCATAATTTATAGATGTGGACACGTGTGTGACGTGTACCAATAATGATGTAGCATTTATTGCATGTTTTTGATTGTGTGACGGACACGTGTGTAGCATGTACCCTAGATATTGTAGCATGTGTCGTATGTGTATGATTGTAGGTGTAAACATGTGTGTGACATGCATTCTAGATGATGTGTCATGTTAGATTTGTGGTTATAAACACGTGTGTGGTGTGTATTATAATTAGTATGTCTTGATGGATGTAGTTGTATATATTATATAGATAGACATGTATGATGATAGAATTTGTTGTATCCTACTCATCATAGGGTTGCATGTATGCTAACGATCAGAGCTCCCTTTAGGTGTGAGCTAGTCGTAGCATCACGGTTGCATGTATGCTAGCGATCAGGGCTCCCTTCGGGTGTGAGCTAGTCGTAGCATCACGGTTGCATGTATGCTAGCGATCAGGGCTCCCTTCGGGTTGAGTTAGTCATAGCATCATGGTTGCATATGTGCTAGCGATCAGGGCTCCCTTCGGGTGTGAGCTAATCGTAGCATCATGGAGATGCATATGCTATCGATCATGGCTCCCTTCAGGTGTGAGCTAGTCATAGCATCGCGGTTGCATATGTGCTAGCGATCAAGGCTCTCCTCGAGTGTGAGTTAATCGTAGCATCACGGAGATGCATGTGCTATCGATCATGGCACCCTTCGAGTGTGAGCTAGTCGTAGACATGTTATTATTTGGATTGTTATACCCTGGGCTACCCACGAGGTCATACGTGGTAGATAGTTTCTTCCACAGCTCGTAGTTAGATAGCTACATCCTGTCTGCCCATGAGGTCATTCATGGTAGAGAGTTTTTCCCGCAAATAGGGACCCTAACATTTCGAACTGCCCACGAGTATCCGTGGTAGGGCGTTTCTCCTGCAGTCCACAACTGACGAGCTGGATGTCTTGGCCATTTATATACCCTGTGGTAGAGCATTGCCCTCACATACGAGACCTAATACTATTACTTGTACCGATATATGCATATGAGAGATTGTACTTATATTGATTATTGATAGTACATGCGTGTGAGAGGTTGTACTTGTAGGATCGAGTGCACGTGAGGGGGGGGGGGGTGAATCACATGTTTAAAACTTTCTTTTTGATTTTTAAAACTCGTTCAAAAAATAGAGCACGTAATAGAAAAGAACACAGTTGGTTTTACTTGGTTCGGAGCCTTCACCGACTCCCACTCCAAGGCCCACAACCCTTCAGATCGTATCGTTGGGCAATCCACTAATTCCCTTCCGAAAACCCTCAGACAAAGAAATCGAATACAAGATGAAGTTGGTGTAACAACCCTACACCAACTTAAGCAAGTGAATAAACTAAGAGTAATAACTAAATCATTATCGACAACAATATTAGATTAGCTCGAGGTCGGTATTACTCTATTTGCAGTAGGTGGACGTAGTAGAGTCGCAACAGAGCCAAGGAAGAGTAACAACGCAACAATATGATCGAGAAAGCTCTTGTAGAAGTTTTGTCTTGGCTGTTGGTCGAGACGTTCTTTTATGCTGCAATGGGGGCGCCTCCAACGCTCCGGAGCATCTCCATTGAGGCTAATCTGATTCGATAAGCCCACTGCTTATCCACTCTGAGGCGCCTCCGATCACTCCAGGGAGTCTCCATGCACTAGCCAATAGCCCGTCCCGAGGGGACTTATTTTCTACCTTCCTATCCTTAGGTAAGGTTGTTCTGGTATGATATGATCTAAAATTATCCTTAAATTTACCATGCTTCTTATTTTCATGACAATAAGCTCTAAATTCATAAAACTTACTTTTAGCTTGTTTTTTTTTATCATGACATAAGAGAATTGCATTATGAAATAATTCCTTAGGAGCTCCCCCTAAGTTTGAACTTCCTCCTTTGTCTTTACTTGGATGTCTCCCTCTTGGATATTGATTCTGATAATGTCCTCATTGATTGCATGAGAAACACATAATGTTCTCCTTATCCTTTCGTATCATGGGGCCGACTTCCTTTGACTTCTCCTTCGCCTTGGGTGTCATTTGAGTCTTCTTCTTCATCAATTTAGGACACTTTCTCTTGTAATGCCCTTTTCTCCTACACTCGAAGTAAATGTTGTAATCTTTATTTTTAATAATTGAACCATTTAAACTTGCAGAACAACTCTTTTTTACCTTAACAATAGATTGTTCAATATCACCAATCGACTGCCAATGAGCAGTCGAACTGACCAATCAATTTTGAAGCATTATGTTCACTGCTACAGTGTCACCAATCGATTGATAGCAGTTCAACCAACCAACATTCTTTCTCACCTCAAACCACCAAATTCACGGTTTAGGTAAGCAATCGATTGCTACTTCCTACAATCGATTGTTACCTCTATTTAGTTTTTTAAGGATAAACTCTTGCCTCACTTAGTATCAGATTGACCTCAACTTACTATAACTTCTTTTGCTCAATATCTAGTCACTCTTGACCTGTTGAGACTTTTCGTTGCCCAACATCTAGCCAACCTTGACTTGTTGGGATTTCGTTATTGCCTAGTATCAAGTTGACCTCAAGCTACCAGGACTTCATCCATCTCATGACAAGTGTCCGGTCAACATTGATTAACTTGGACTTCACTTCTCATGCCAAATGTCTAGTCCTTCATAACCCACTTGGACTTCCTTTTGATCAACTCTCCGTTGGACTTCCGATCATCAAGTGTCCAGTCCTCTATGATTCACTTGGATTTTCCTCTTGCCAACTCTCTGTTGGACTTCTGACCAAGTATCCGGTTAACCGTGACCCACTTGGATTTTTCTTTCACATGCCAAATGTCCGATCAACCTTGACTAATTTGGACTTTCGTTATCTCTAATCACTAAGTGTCGCATCAATCTTGATCCATTTGGAATTTCCTCTTCTTGTAAAGTATCCGATCAATTTGACCTACTTGACTCTTTACTCAAACACACATTATTTTCTTAACCATGCTCATTATGTCAAGTATCCGATCAACCTTGACCTACTTGACATCTTACTTAATCATTTAACATATTGATTAAACATGGAAACCAAACACTAATACTAACTTAAGTCAACTCGAGCTTGATCAACTTTGATCATAGATAGATTGCGTCAACAAAAAGAAAAGAGTGACATGAAATAAAGGAAGTGAGGCGGCTAAATAATAAAAAATAATAGTTGAAAAACAAAAGGAATAAAGAATAGTCGAAGAAAGGAAGAGAGAGTAAAGAGCAACCAGAAGAAAAGAAGGAAGGATGCTAGCAAAGTACGTTGAGAAGGGAGAGGACTTCAACGACCTTTGTGGAGGAAAGAGGATTCGCAAGGTTGTTCTTATATTTAGTTTGTGCCTACACATTTTCTCACATATAACTTTTTCTACAAGTGCACTCAATCACAAAATTACATATTAAGAGAATCCTCTTCTAGGACTTCATATGCTAAGAAATTTTTTTTAGTGCAATTGACCTCTGGTCAAAGGATGACAAAGCTTGAATTGACTCAAGTTGAGTTTTAAAATTTAATCAATATATTTGATGGTTGAGTGATAATCATCATTTTATCACGATATTTAGGTTTCTATTTTCATATTTTTGACCCTTTCGTTGGTTTAATTTTGTATTTGTACTACATTTTATGAGTTTGATTCATTTTTGGACTCTAATGCAATTTATCTTTAATTTGTGATTGATGCTAATATTTGAATGTGGTCTTGTAGATGATCAAAAGAGCTAATGACTCAAGTTAAATCGGACCAAATTTGTCAAATCTAGAGCTATCTACAGCCATATGAACTATTCGTCCATGATCAGGAGTGATCTGAGTCATCCATTAAAGATCTAGTCCATCTGAGTCATCCATCAAAGATCACAACCATTGATCAAGATCTGAAGCTTTGGATTAAGATTTGAATTGATTTCCACCATTGGATCAGATCTGAGTTGATTAGATTCGTTGATCTAGATCTGATGAGATTTAAAACATTTGAGAAGCTATAGTGGGAAAGATCGTCAAATTGCACAGTAGCATCGGGCGCGAAGTAGAGGAGGCAGAGAGCTTCTTCTTCCACCTTCGATCACCGATCGCCGGAGACCCATCCACCATCGGGATTAAGGGATTTTCCTTTCCTAACCACCTCCATTGAGCTCCGGTGATTCCACTTCCTCCATCTCCACCGATTGCAAGAATTTGAGAGGATCGTGCACGACAGGGGACTAATCTTCATCTTCTTTCATGATCCACCGCCGGACTAGGACATCTCCATCGGAACCTTGGGATTTTCCATTTCCGGTCATAGCAGTCCTTCATCCATCTCATCTCCGTCACTGATGCCAACGCCGATTTGAGCTGCGATGATCGTAAGAGTTTCAAAGAAGATAGGGATTTTCTTTCCTCTTTGGAATTCTGATTCTACCGGCCAGATCAGCATCACCTCTTAACTTCAGTCGAGACTGCTACTATTCATCATCGATCCAAGCTATTTCATCCTTTTCACAACAAATCCAAATTAGAATGAGCTAGGGGATGATATATCTTGAGTTGTAAACAACCTTAGATTCATAGATTTATTTATAGTGGTTGTAATCTCCATTCATGTGGTCAATTTGATGCTCTATTTCAATTCCCGGTCATACTTGATTTGAATTTGATTGATTTCTTGATTAATTGATCTTAGTTGACTACTTGATATGTTGTTGTTCTTGTTTCATTCAATTTAGTAGCGTAGACTAGATTAATTGCTTGTCTTCTTTCAATTTCACAAGTTAATCTGCATTAGTAGTTTAGTTTCCTTGATTTCCTATTCGATGTAGTAGATCTAGTTAGATTAGATTTCTTATCTTCTTAAATTCCATGAATTGATTTGCATTCTAGATTAGGTTGTCTTCCATTATTATTCCTTGGCATTAGTCAAAACCAAACCCCCATTTCTAATAAATTGATCCTAAGATTACATCATCGCTACATTCTTTGAGAGAGACGATCTAGGTCATTCCCTATACTATATTAGTGTAGTGGGATTTCAATGATTATTTAATATTGTAACATGACATAAAACGGTAGTTATCATTAAGCGATATGTCAAGTAGGTCAAGGTTGACTGGATACTTAATAGTTGATCAATATGCTTGATGATTGAGAGTAAGACATCAAGTAAAAGAGGAGATTATTGTAGAGAGAAATTGTGGGTGCAATCGCCCTCAAGTTAAGGTTGACCAAGATTGATTTGGATTTCAATGGTTGGTCAAGTAAGTCAAGGTTGAGTGGATATTTGATAGTAGAAAAGTCCAAGTGACTCACGATTGATCGTGTTAGGACCTTGAGAGCTAGAGGGGTGAAAAGCTCGCTTCTCTTCTGGAATTTTAGTCGCAGCGGAAAACTTGAAGTAAAGCAAACACTAATAACGCTAACACCTTCAATTTACTTGGTATCCACCTCCTTGAGGTGACTAATCCAAGGGACAACTCTGAGCTTTCTTCTTTCACTAAAACTTCTCTTTCTCAGATCAAAATCGAAGATGGAGAAACCTTCTTACAACAGGATTACAAATCTCACAGCTTTCAGCGAAAGAAGTCACAATAAGGAGAAGAGAATCAATAGATTACAGATTTGGTAAAGTTCTCCTTCTCTTGGTTGCTTGAAGATGATGTGGGTGAAAGTTTGAGATTGAAGTTGAGCAGGAGAACAACAATGTAACAATAACTTTTCTCATCCCCTAAGCCCCTTTATAAACACTTCAGAATCGGGTCATTTCTCTGATTTTTGATCGCCACCAATCAATTGGTAGAAACACCCCAATTGATTGTTGATTCTCTGACTATCCATTCAACGGTCATGACTCCAGATCAACGGCTAAGATTATTCCATCTTGAATCTCAATCGATTGATCATTGCTTAATAGATTAACCAATCGATTCAACAGCCTTCTATTTCCTCGCGAAACTTCTGGCAATAGATTGACAATGCTTAATCAATTGGCCAATCAATTCGACATCCTTTTGTTTCCTCGCAAAATTTCTACAATTGGCAATGCTTAATTGATTGGTCAATCGATTCGATAGCTTGTTGTGCTCTCGAAGAAAGCCTATCAATCATTGCAATGCCTAATCGATGGGCTGATCGATTTGGGAAGCTATTGTGCACTCAAAATTAGTTACCAATCGATTGAAAATCCGTGACAACTGATTGATACACCATTTACCTAAATTCGGAATTCCGGGGTTACACCAATCACTGACCAATCGATTGGTGAACCCTAAAACAGGGTTTTCATCCTTTAAACTCTTAAGTGCACACTCCCCTTCAATATCATAATCGATCCCAATTACCTCATGCTAGATGAACCTTCTGTTCCCTAGACTTTGCTTGGAGCTTCCTCATCTTCGGGTCTTTATCTTGCCAAGAATTTGACCCTCGACCTTCTTGGACTTCCTTGCCTTTCATCCAGTCTTCCGACTTGCATGAACTTCTCCTTGCCAAGAATCCATCCCTCGACCTTCTTGGACTTCCTTGCCTCGTATCCGATCTTTCAACCTGCATGACCCTCGACCTTCTTGGACTTCTCTTATCCTGCACACTTATAATTCAAGTGAGATCCAACGTATTAGCCTAAGCTTAAATAATTATCAATCATTGAAACTTCTCATCCAGGGCATGATTGCATCAATAATCTCCCCCTTTTTGATGTTTGACAATCTATTTAAGTTTAGGTTAATCTCCAACATATCTTAATATCAACTTTTGAACAACAAGATGATATCAATACAATAAACATAAAAATTGCAAGATCATGTCATAAACAACAAGCATGAACTTAAATACAATATTTCTCCCCCTTTGCCAAATATCAAAATGAAGGTAACACTAAGGGAGGAAATACATGATAATGACTGAAAACTCCCCCTTAATATATGCATTTTAAAAGATATAGGGCACACCCCTAGAATTCATAAAAATAAATACATAATCAAGGAAGGGGCACTCCCCCATAATATATGCAACAATAGAGTACACCTCTATACCACATAGAAGAACTCAAACAAACAATGACAGAGTACTCCCCCGCCAAAACAAAAACTTATAAGGATAACAACACACATGATGTGTTGGGTATCCCGATGTGGTGTGTGCTTAACACGTTTCATAAAACATGCACAGCGGAAGACATTAAATAGTAATAACAAAAAATAATTATTACATCACACACACCACACGCATACAAGGATATATCTCATGCAAACATTATTGATAAAATAAAACTTTTGAAAATAATATTTACTCTAGGTATACCTTACGGATGATGCGTAAAGGAAACAACATCAACTAGAGCGACGCTATCGAACCTCACCTCTATTCGTATATGTTGGATCGTTAGAGACGAGAGAGAGAGAGGGAGTGAATCTCGTTCGAAAATCTTTTCTTTTTCGTTCGTAATTCAAAGTAGCAGCGGAAATTAAAATTAAAAACTAACAATTCTTTTTACTTGGTTCGG
>JBBUKS010325083.1:0-20319 GCA_038050645.1 Hedychium gardnerianum
TTGAGATTTAGGATTTAGTATTTAGTATATAGTATTTAGGGTGCATATTTTTTTAATTTTTTTTTAGGGTTTAGGATTTAAAATTTGAGGTATATAATATTTACGGATAGGATTTAAGAAATTTATTTTTTTTAAAAAAAATGAAATTGAATAGAAGCGCCTGGATCAAATCCAAGCCCCCCAGCGTACTGTCGGGCAGCATATCATTTTTTCTCTCTCTCTATATATAGAGCATTGTTATGATGCATAACTCATCCCCGCGCAACTATGCGCAACAAGGTGCCTCGAGTGACTTTTTTCTTTTTCTTTTTGATTTTTTAAATAATTTTTTTTAAATCCTAAATTCCTTAAATTTGCACCCCCTTATGTCGTATATCCCGTGAGCATCTAAATTTTTTTTTGTTTTAATTTTTTTTTAGCTTGAGCACTATAGGCCAACCCTTGAATCCTAATGGCAAAATCTTATTTTCTTAATCCCGAGCTAAAAAAAATAAATTAAATAATTGTACATTTGGATCAGGCGCCTGAATTGTTGTTGCGGAAGAGTCACGTGGCATAAGTCACACAACATATCGTTTATATATATATATATATATATATATATATATATACATGGTTGTGATAGCCTGCACACCCATGGTGAACGACACCATGGGTGACCCTTACAGTGTCGAGGCGCCTCCATTAATGGAGGTGCCTCAATTTTTTTTTAAGCTTTCGGTTATGCCAATAAGATTTTACCTTTAGGGTTTAGGGGTTGAGTTATAATATTAAGCAAAAAAAATTAAAATCAATTTTTTTTGGGTGTGCAGGATAACAAAAACTATATAGATATACTATATTCTGAGTGGCGTTTCTGAGCGGTGATTGTGAGCGACACTCATGTAACAAAAAACGTTGGTTTTTTGTTTATTTTTTTAAGCTCTCGATTGTGCCAATGAAATTTTGACTTTAGGGTTTAGGGATTAAGTTATAGTATTAAGCACAAAAAAAAAATTAAATTAAAAAGTATATTGAGTGTGCAGGGGGGGTGTAGGATAAGGTATATAGGATATCAAAGTTCTATCTATATATATGATTTATATCCTGAGCGATATTTGTGAGAGGCATTTGTGAGCGACACTCACATAACAAATAAAGGTTTATCTTTTTTTTAAGCTCTTGATTATGCCAATGAGATTTTGATTTTAAGGTTTAGGAGTGTGGTTATAGTATTAAGCATAAAAAAAATTTTAATCAAAAAAATATGTTAAGTGTACACGGAGTATGCAGGATATCAAATATATATATAGGATATTTTTACCCTTCTCACCTTGTGTGAGCGACAACAGTGAGGGTCTCTTACGTAGTAAAAAAAAAGGATGAATTTTTTTATTTCTTTTTTTTTGTTTATTTTTTTAAGCTCTCGGTTGTGCTAATAAAATTTTATCATTAAGGTTTAAGGGTTGAGTTATAGTATTAAGAATAAAAAAAATCAAATCAAAATTTTTTTTGTGTGTGCACAAGGTGTGCGGGATAAGGTGTGTATGATATCAAAACTCTCTCTCTATACATATACAGAAATATTATCCTGCTCATCTCACTGTGTGCACCTCATGCGCACTAAGTATAATTTTTTTTCTTTATATTTTTAAGTAAAGGATTAAGAATTTGAGGCTTAGTCTTTAGTGTTTATGGTTTGAGTTATAGTATTCAAACTAAAAAAAATAAAATATATATATATATATTTTTACATATGGTGCGTATGAAGGTGCGCATAGAAGGTGAGCAAAATTATATATATATATGGTGCGTATTAAGGTGTGCATAGAAGGTGAGCAGGATTATATATATATAACAATAACAATCAAGTCTTATCTCACTATGTGAGATCGATTATATATATATATATATATGTGTGATTTTTTTAGAAAAGAATCACGCAAAATGAGTTAGAGGAATATGGTCAACCAAGCATATTGTTCAAATTGATAAATAATATGAACAATATTGATTGAGCTCCCAAAACAAATTAGTTAATTGGGCGAGGATCAATCAAATAGACTAATAAAGTTAGATAGATGTAGATAGACCAAATGAATCACATAAATTGATTAGATCAAATAAATTGAGCAAATTGGATGAACCAAGTAAATTAAAAAATAAATATATAAGCAAAATAGATAAGTTTGACATATAAACAAAATACTAATAGGCCGAGTTAATAAAAACATGTTATATTTTAGTCAAACATTGAATAAAATAAATTATTATATTATGTCGAACGTGGAATCAAATAAATTAGTATACTTATTATATTATTCCATTAGCGCATGCAAATAAAGAAACTAAATGAATCATCATACTGTTTTCAACTCACTTTATCATCCTTTCATTAAACTTAAAATTTAAAATTTATTTCCTGAAAATAAATTAGGAAATTTTCACCAAGCAAGCCATCAATCATGTAAATATATCCTGACTTTATTTTTGTGTTTTTAATTTGTTCCAATAAAAAAAAGCATTCCTCCTTGGTCAAATCCAATATAATATTTACTAATTATTCCCCATTTGGACAACATTGGCTCCATGTATCTTTCATCTCCTCCACTCCTCCCACGACATTAATTTTCCTTATAATCAAACTAATAAAAAGAATCTTTTTATTTATTTTTTTGCTATGAAGAATTAATTTATTTATTAAATTTATCAGCAAATCTTCAAATGATTAGGCGAATACAAATATGCAATCTCGAGATGTATATAATTATTCGCTGGAAATTAACATATCTACCAAAACAGATAGACGCCGGCCGACCGGTGCAATATGAAGGAGGTGGTGCCTATCGACGATGTCGGCGTCACGGCGTCCGCTGCAGCCTCCATCGACCTCTGCTGTCACTCTACCAGCACCCCTTCCAGCCCCGAACTCGCCGCCTCCATCTGCACGCACTTTTGTGGCGTTCCCGGTTACCTTCCGCTGTCGCCGGCCTCCGGCGTACCTTTTTACTGGGAGGACAAGCCCGGCACTCCGAAGTTTCACCTGCTCGGCGCCGAGAAGGCGGAGGAACCGATGTTAAAGCCTCCGCCTCGGCTTCTGTACCCGGCGTCGGACGGAGAGACAAGAACCGCGGTCTCCTCTCCGCGTTCGCCGTTGATGTCTCCGAGGCGGTTGTGGGGGTCGGCCCACCGGATCAGAGGATCAGGGGGAGGAGGAGGAGGAGGCATGGAAGAACTTGATCCGTTCACGATCGCGATACTGGAGGCGTCGGGGAGGGAGAAGGCGCCTCCGGTGAACCCGTCGGATCGAGGACGGAACGACAAGTGGCGGCTGAGGGACTTTCTCCTCCTCTGGAGCGCGTCTCCTAAACTCGACGGAAGCCACAGTATTGCGCTTTCATCGTGGGGTTCAATAAAGAAGAAAGTGGAGGCTGAGGAGGTTCACGACCGTGATTTCTGCGCGGAAGATGAAGGAGCGACGGCGGCGACGGCGAAGGAGATGATGAATAAGAAGAACGAGCTCCGCCTGAGGCAGGGAATGCTTGGCTGCATCCTGTTCAACGCCGGTGGTCGACGTAGGTTGGACCGGAGTCGTTAATTCATAAAAGAACCATAAAATACTCGAAATTTGGAATAAAATAGTTAAATTTCTGTAATCTGTAAGCTCAATTATACTGTATCGATCATAGATCGTAATCATATCCTGTTAAAACCTTTATTATAACTTGATATTCTTCATCCGTTTCAGCTTTTCTGTCAGTCATGCACTGATGAACTTGTGAATAAAAATTTACTAAAGTAAGCGTCTTCCTGCTTGTAAAACGATAACACGTCTGTTCTGGTTTGGATCTTAACCTTATATCCTAGCTAATTGCCTCGATGTACAGCAAGCACAGATCATTGTTCTACCGGAAATGGTCCTCATATTGCAGGGATGAGAAAGAACAGTTTTATGGTCAAGATCGTTGTGATCATGAGCCTGTGAGAGAACATGGAATTAAGAAGTTTGTTATCTATTACCTTGTTTTATCATTGTGGCCAAGAACGTGAAGTTTTAGTGTTACCTTGTGGCGGCCACCATGCTTGGTGGTAGATTGCATGTGAGCCTTAGATATCACAAGCTATCGCATGCTTGGTGGTAGATTGCATGTGAGCCTTAGATATCACAAGCTATCGTTTGGGCTAAGAGTACTGCAGCGCCCAAGTGATGCAGGCCAAATAATAACATATTCTTTGTTGCAATCACCCCTTCAAACTGCTGTCTTGCAACTTGACACCTTACTCTTATGATTCGCGTCCAAATGCAACATATTCTTTGTTATTTTGCCGAATTGTTGCACATCAACCAAACGGGATCATGTAAAAGCTGCCAGCGTACAAGAAAATGAATGCGAGTTCTGGGAGTTGGTATATGTTTTTGATTCTGACAAATCGATTTTGTTTGTGCAGGGAAAATCCAATGTAGAGTGACTGAAATAGTCTTCCAGCTCTAACCAGCTAAAAGCATTTTATTTATGCCATTTGTCTGTGAATGTGAAGGTGATTGATCATTCAACAAAATAGAGTTTTCTCAGAAAAAAACTATAGATTTTCTACTTCCAATGACACAGAAGAAGGCATCCGTTCCTCTTTGGACCAACCAGCACAGAGGCTACAAGCTGAGATGATAAACTCATCATCTCACTAACAATCGACAGGTGAGGCAGCAGGACAGCAGCAGGGATAGAAAGAGCATGGATTTATTCTGCAAATCTACTCATGTGATTGTGCCACAGAGCTACCAGATTAAAGCCTGGCCAAAATTGGATTTGAGTCAAAAAAGAGACTAAAAAAAAAAGAATGTCAAGGGACAAAAAAAAAAGAAGAAAAAATTCATCAAGAAAGAGGGGGGAAAAAAAAGCAGGTACATTAAAAGTAGCAGTCTTAGCTGTGGCTGCTGGCTCACTTTGGCTCTTTCATGTGTGGTTTCTCTCACTGATACATGTGAAACAGGACCAATTAGGGGCAAAAAGTGCCTTGAATTTCATCAAATGATCGTTTTTCTTTTAGTAAGCTCAGCGTTCAGATAATAATGAAGATGCCCAATAGATGGATTGAACTTTGAAGTGTAATAAAGCTTTACTTTCAAAGTCAGAAACAAGAAAATATGTGCCTGCTTTTTTCTTCTTTTTACTATTCTTGTTTTGCATTTCTCCCTATACACAGACTCATTGATTGGAATCAGGCCATGCAATGGAACAGGGACTGAGCTCAGTTTTGAATCTATGCGTCTCGTGAAAAATTATTGAGCTCAAATCAAACAAATCAACCTGGTACAGAAAATGACCCTTGATCCAATTTGGACCATGCAGCAAAGCTTTGTCCCAAGATTGGAGGTAAAGCAGATGTTGCAAATGGCCGTGCAGATTCAATGCTGTGAAAAGGAAAAGGAGAAGTTACTATTTCTTTGGAGCTCAAAATGGGAGATTTTCCAACTACTTTCACCATTCTGAATCAGAAATGAACCTCAAGGGCAGATGATCGAACTGAACTCACAATGAATATTGTAATATCTGCATCAAGAAACTCAATGGAGAATGAATCTATTGATTAAGAGCAATGCATGCCATGGAGAGTGATGGGAGCTATGATATTGCAGTAAAAGGAGGACCACGGCTGGTTAAAGTCTGATATAAATGGAGATTCATAACAAATGGACCACAAATCAATGACTCAAATGATCTCTAAATCTTTATGACCAGAAAACTACGTTGTAGTTCTGATTTTTTTTACCTCTGAATAGGTATAGATAATTGATTTCAGAATGCATTCATTTCTTGCCTGTGCAAATTTACCTGCTTTTTATTCCTGCAGGTTCCAGCTTGTTGCCAATAGATACAATAAATACTTTACCATACAGATTTATTGGCTGTGTAGCTTTTGTTTGGATCTTCGTGCAGTTTCAGCTCCTTTATTCTTTTATGGCTGCAAAAAAAAAAGAAAGAAGAAATAATGTTACCGTACCAAATTATTGATCAAAATAAACAACTAAAGTTGGTCTGTAACTTTAATGCGAGATACTCTCAATATGCAGCATGATCTTACTTGCATTATTAAACAACTAAAGTTGGTATTACTTAAGATTCTTTTAAAAATTTGTTTAATTAAATAAAATTAGTTTGTTTAGGATGTTCACGTCTCCTCCATCTTTTTCTAC
Organism: Hedychium gardnerianum; assembly: GCA_038050645.1. Taxonomy (NCBI): domain Eukaryota; kingdom Viridiplantae; phylum Streptophyta; class Magnoliopsida; order Zingiberales; family Zingiberaceae; genus Hedychium; species Hedychium gardnerianum. The sequence goes on from JBBUKS010325083.1 coordinate 6,176, forward strand.
TATTTTTTTACCGAATATTATTATTTGAATGCAGTTTGGTTTTTCCATCCCCTTCATGGCGCCGATCTTTTTGGCCTACAAACCCAAACCTTCCCTTTCCTTTCCTTGTTTATGAATACATCCTTCTCCTTGCTCTTGCACAGTTCCACTCTCTCCAGGGATTACATCCTTTGATGATGTCCATCCTGTGTGAAGGAGTCGCATTTGGATGATGGAGGAGGGAAGAGGGAGAAGGACCTTCTTTTTATAGGAAAGTTTCCATCTTTACCACTTTCTTCGTGTTTATCCTTCTCTATGGCTCCAAGCAGTGACTATGCGTCTTCTATCCTCTTCTGCGTCGAGGACAACAGTTGCGTCCTGGGCTTCGATGATGAGGGCGACGACGCAGCGGAGGATAACCAGTTGATTTGGCTTTCTGAAACACAAAGGTGCCATTTTTATGGAGATCCTTTCATCAATTTGCCGCCGCAATCCGATGATTACTTGGGTATCTTGATTCAGAGGGAGTCCGAGCATATGCCGAGGGAAGACTACGGCGTGAGGATACGTTCTGGGGCATTGGATTCGTCCATTCGCAGAGATGCCATCGATTGGATTATGAAGGTAGATTCTTCTTTAAGTCTCTCCTGCTAAATCTCCCTCTAGGTTGTTGACATTTAATGTACTTTCTTATGCTTCGCATAAATTTTGCCGATTTTTGTTGTCAAAGTCTCTTCTTGACGTTGTCGAACCTGTGTCACAATTAACTAATCAATATAGGATTTTCTGTAACAGTTTCCATTTTTTTCTCCCTGCCTCTTTTGGTTATATGCATTCTGATAGTTGCATTTGCTTGCACATTGACCAGGTGCATGACCATTATAATTTCGGGCCCTTGAGTGCCTACTTATCTGGAAATTATTTGGATCGGTTTCTCTCCAATTATGAGCTTCCTGTAAGAACATTCATGTAATCGTGCCTTGAGTTGTTAGGTTATTTGGAATCATTCATCTAATTGTTTGATTTGGCCTGCCCTATCCTTGATTGTAGAAAGATAAGGCTTGGATGATACAACTCTTATCTGTAGCTTGCCTATCCTTGGCAGCCAAAATGGAGGAAACCGAAGTTCCTCGGTCCTTGGATTTGCAGGTGGTTAAGATTACAAGTCAGAACTAGGGCAATATGTTCCATTTTTGTGAACTTTACTGATTTTTTTTTTCTTCTTAAGTAGGTTGGTGAAGCCAAATATGTGTTTGAGGCTAGAACTATTCAGAGAATGGAACTTCTGGTTTTGAGTACCCTTAAATGGAGGATGCAAGCTGTGACTCCTTTCTCTTTTATGGATTTCTTCCTTCATAAATTCAATGGTGGAAATGTGACAGATAAAGTGGTGGTGTCTCAGTCGATTGAACTCATATTGAGTATTATCAGAGGTAGAGTTCATCAAAGCCCTAAAATCTGATCTCTCTTTCTTTTATGTATAGAAAATGGAGAATCTGGCCAGCAAAATCTCGCCGGTGTCTTAAAAACTTGTATTATCTTAATCGAGAGCATGTATTACAATACACCCAGCAAATAAAATAGACTAAGGGGCTAAAATCTAATGTCTACCTCTTAAACACTGAGCAGTGGATGCAAGTTATGAGTCTATAGCTAAGTCTGAATCTAATGCTATGCAGAAACTGATTTCTTAGCATTCAGATCTTCTGAAATTGCTTCCGCTATCTCACTGCTAGTTTTAGGAACTGTGGATATCGATAAGGCAGTGGCCGGTTGCAACTATGTTTCTAAGGTATCTGTTTCTAGTATCTTTATGTAGTTTTTATTCTCTTAACTAGTTATTTCTTGATTACATACACCATGTATTTATTCTCTTGTATGAAGATCTTTACTTTGAGGAACTGTGGTTTGCTGCAGGAGAAGGTCATTAGATGCTATCAAACAATTAAGGATATGGAGTTGATGAGTAGTAGGCCCCTTAAATATGATAGTATATCATTTGCCTCTACACCAGAAAGCCCGATCGGTGTTCTTGATGCTCCATGCTTGAGCTATAATAGTGATGATATAGCTGCTGAGTCACAGACATGCGATCATAACTCTTCTGCTAGCAAGAGAAGGAGAATAAGCAGGACCTAAATGAGCCTTGCAACCACTGCTACTCTATTTTTGAGCCTTGTTACTGTCAAAGTAGTTTACTTGGGTACTTTTATGTTGGTGTTTTATGGTGGCGATGACCTTGTAGAACACCACAATCAAAAAAGAGGAAAGATAAATCAAGAACTTATCCGACGAAAGGAAGGAAATCTCTCAATCAGATGCTGAACTGACATCTAGTAGGCAGAACCTTCAGATCCTTGATTAAAAGAATTCAGCAACAGTTCCAAAGGATGGTGGAAACAATCTCTAGTTCTCTGTTGGTTCTGTTCTTTTTTCCTTCTGGCCTCATTCTCTCAAAGCATCTTGTGTCATTTGGAACGAGGAACGATATGTAATTCCTAAGATACACCGTTGTTACCATTTGAACTTGTTTCCATGGTAATTCCTAATGCTGAAACTGAGTAGCAGTCTCTTTCTTGATGAAACTGTTATGGTTTAGGAATTCTCCTCCACAATGATTTCGATGAACATGAGTAGTCTGGTCTACCACCACTTGATTATGTTTCAACCTTTAATGATGGTTAAAGATTGTGGTTTATTTCAGAGAGAAACAATCAATCGAACAGCAATCGATTAGTTTATCAAAACAACAGAAAGTTTCTTATGAGTTGGATTTTTGTTTAGATTGAAGGTTATAGATATATAGATTGATTATATTGTCAGCAGTTTAGGCTTAGATTTTGGGATCACCTGCATCATCAATGCTAAGAAAACAAGACAAAAATATTTATTTGGTTCAGGGACAAGATTTATGAAAAATATATGGTACCTTATAGTTGGAGGAGCTTATACATAACAGTTTTCTGACTCATTGATTAGTCCTAAGACGATCGATTTGGTCTCATAAAATTTTTTTATTGACCATTAGGATAAATCGGAAATTACTAATAGAGGTTCATCCAAATGACAAATATTCTTAGGCCCACTTCTCATTGGAGGGAAAAATTTCATACGGTACATCATAGCTAAGAATTGAATCCTAAATCTCTTATTATTTATTAGAGGGTCTAATTATTACACCATTATTCTAGGGGCAAAATTTCTACAGATGATGACATTAATGATGAAATCTGTACCCGTTTTTGTTTGGCAAATATCAAGTTTTTAAAATATTCTTCAAGTTTAATTATTTAAAAGACATTTGACAATTATATTAACTGAGAAATGCTTTTGTCTTGCAAGAATTCAGATCACCGTGATCATTAGCCAGTAAAATCAAGTCATTTTCTGTCGTGGCACATTGACATTGTTGATATATAGAAGTTCTGTATGTTAATTGATCGAATCTGCTTAGCAACCTTAAGCAATCTGAACATTGCGATGGTCGAGGGCTGCCTTTTCTTCCTTCTCCTTCTCTGATTGCCTGTACTCTCCATAGGAGTAGGAAGCCAAACCCCAAAGCGCCAGTACAAGGGCCATCCCCTTCTCGCTGCTAAACCTCTCCCCCAAGAAGACGACGCCCAACAGCTCCGTCACCGGAATGAACACCGCGATGAGGACGCCGGCGAGCAGCGTGTTCACGCAGAAGATGACTCCCACCGTGCCCAGGAAGAAGAACTGCCAGAAGACGGCGCTGCAAACAAGAACCAAATAGTATCTCACCTCTCCCAGTCCAAATTCCTTCGCCTCCTCGGGAATCGCCTGCAACTCCAAATCAAGAAAGGAAAAAAACAATGAACCACCCCTGTTTGGATTCGTTATGAAACTGAATATTTAATTAGTTTGTTCATGGGTGCCGGTTGAGATTACGATTTGGCCTTTAATTTTTTTCTTTTTTTTCTTTTGGGTAGTGGATTGGTTACTTGGAATTAACGCTGTTCTTGTTGGTTGTTCCACTAGCAATGTGGTCGATTGGAATCATGCATCGCACCTGGAAATCCTTATTGAGAAGCATCCCGCCCATGCAAAATGAGGAAGCGAATATTCCGATCGCCAGTTGCATCTCCAGCACCAGCGTGTACGTGATCGCCTGCTTCGCCTTGGAGTACATCAGTTCCACCAGCGGCAGGATGAGGCCGTAGAGCGCCGCCGCAGCCAGGGTCAGCGCGAATCCCACGTAATACTCCCTCCTCGTCTCGTTCTCCGGCCTGTCCGAGCTTACGTGGAGCCCCAGTATCGCTGCGCCCACCGTCAGCAGCCCCACCGCGTTGATCGAGTAGGCCGTGAAACGCTGTTTCACGATGAGGAACGAGAACAGGGCCGTGAAGGCGAGTTGAGTGGAGACGAGGACGACGGAGGTGGAGACGGGGAGGAAGGAGAGGCCGTAGACGTAGAGGAAGTCGTCCGTGCCGGTGAGGAGGCCGACGGCGGCGCAGGAGAGGATGAGTCGCGGGGTGATGAAGAAGAGCTCAGTGTGGCGGCCGCTGAGGCGGCAGCGGAGGTAGGAGCAGAAGAGGGCGAGGAGGATGACGGGCCACCCGGCGGTGCCGAGCCAGCTGGATAGCCACCGGCGCTTGCCGCCGCAGCGGAAGTAGAGGCGGACGAGGAGCGGGCCGCCGGTGTTGCCCAGCGCCATGAGGATCACGTTGAGGAGGATGAGCGGCGCCCTCCGCTGGAGGCCAGCCTTGTCCCCCTGCTCGTTGTTGGAGGCTTGTCCTTCCGTATCCATGGAAATGGAATTGGACAAAATATTGCCGCTGGGATATTGATTCGGTGTAGACTATAATATATCCGTATTGGTTTATATTAACATTTTTTTATTAATACATATTCATATGAATATTGATTTAAACATTAATATATATTCACATTTATTCTTATTTTATATTAAATAAATAAATTCATTTTAAATTTATATTTGTAATTCCATAATATTATTATTTTTAAATATATTTATTACTTAAAAGATTTTAATTTTCTTCGTTGTTTATTTAAAAATAAAATTTATTATAAATTTAAAATGAAGAATAACATAGAAAAAAATTACAGTGATATAAAATTAAAAACAACATATAAATTAAATATTTCAAAATATATAAACTACTAATTCACATATTGTTATTACGTTGTGTCCAAATATGTTCAACTAAATCGACACGAAGTTGGTGATGCACTTGATTGTCACGTAATTCGAAATTTTTCTGGAGATAATCATGAAATCCTTGATTTGAGCTCTGGATGAGTTGTGCGGATTTATCACCTTCATTATTGTATCAATTTATCACGTTATCCCTCTTATCTTCAACAATCATGTTGTGCAAAATAATATATGCTAACATAATATGTTTCAATTGGGGATTCACTTTCGTAGAGTTGAGTCTTCAAGACAGAAGTCAGTGTTATCGGTTCTTTCCCCGTCGGCGATGTAGAAGGCAATACGGTTGCTTGTGGATTAGAAAATCCATAAAAAGAAGATGGCATAAAATATGGATTGCTCATATTTTGCCAATATTCGAGTGTAAGCATTTGATATAGAGCTGGGGGCGTTATTCAGATGATTCAAAGAATTTCTAAAATTTTAGAAACTTTGACTATATTATGGAACAAACGGGAAATTTAGAAATTTAGTGGAAGACGCAAATTGAGAATATTGACAATTTGATAGAATTTGTAAATTTTGGAAAGAAGCATGTTCTTCCGGTATGTTTTGAGAATTCTGAAAATTTCTAAAAAATCTTCTGTTATTCTCATTGATTTTGGATAAAAGATGATCAGGATAGTAGAGAAGAGATTTTGAGAGTGATTTATGATATAGAATAATGTATTTGGATGAATGAAATAATTTTTAGAAATAGATGAGTATTTATGGAGGAATTTTAAAAATTTATTTGAATGACGGTTATACATAGCCGATTGAAACTTATCATTTTTTGGTTTTTTTTTAATCGGATCATCCAAAGACCATTTCGAATTTATCATTTTTAGATTTTTTTTATTTATAAAATCTGATCATTAGAGACCTTTGGAAATTTCTCATTTTTTATTTTTTATTAATAAAAATTCTCATTAATTGTATTTAAAGAAGTGAACGTGATTAATACGGAGGTGTTATAATACTCACTCACATTGGTTATTAATATCAATTGGGTGTTCTAACATCCGCATATTAACATCAATGCGGATGCCCTAATTAATAATATAAAAAAATCTTATAATCATAAAGCATTATAAAATAATTATCTTATAATTGTTCATTCCGAGCTTCATATTTTGATACCTGATACCTTTGTACAATAACTTTATTGTCAACGGTTAAAATATATCTTTATCTACATAGACAATAAGATTATCATTCATATATCCAATCATCACTTATTCTATTGTGCAATCTATCTTTTAAAATTTTCATGATAGAAAACACTATATCTAAGTAACAGTCACAACCGGTAATTAATGTCAATGTAAAAGCATATAAATTAAAAGGTACACCGTACTTATCTTTGATATAATTAACTTCTCTAAAAGATCACTAAGACATTTCAATCCTTGAAATACTTTTGTTAGAACGCATATCACATATGATGTGGTAAAGAGGTGTCACATGTAAGGGGCAATTTGGGGAATTACCCTTAAGTTGGTGTGTGCCCTTAGGGCTTTGCTGGGGCCGAAAGCGAAAGGAGGAAAAAGAGAGGGCATCACCCCCTCTCCCTGCTCTTGCCGCCTCAATCGAAGGCCGCCACCGGCCGCACCTCACCGACCGCTACCAGTCGTGACTCGCAGACCACCACCGGCCGTGCCTCACCAATCGTCGTCGATCGCGCCTCATCGACCACTGCCGGCTCAGCCCCTTCCAGCTGACTCGATATCTCGCCGCCCTCACCCACGTGAGGCCGCCACCATGGACCTCCTCTTCCTTCTTCGCCTCTCCTCGCGCCGTCATTGTTCCAGTGACAACTACGACGCCGCCTACTCTTTCCCGAATGCGAGCTGCCCCTCTTCTCCTTCTTTCCTCGGCTTCATAGCCTCCCTCATCGCCTTCGCTGGCCGTCATCGCCCTCCTCCTCCATATGCAGCCAATCGTAGCCCTGACGGTCGCCCTCCTCCTCATGGGCCATCTCCGTCGTTGATCAGCCCCTTCCCTTCACGCGAGCACGCTGCCATAAGATCGACGCTGTCGCGACCTCGCAAACCTTGCAGCCTCCTCCGCAAGCCAGACATGTCGCCTCACCTCCACTCCTCCAGCGTAGCACTGCCACCCTGCAGATCACGCCTATCGAGTACCATCACTGCTGATCTAGCCATCGCCGCCATGATCCCGGCCGACGGGTCAGGCCGCTTCCTCTCTCGCCGTTGGCACTACTCCCCAATCCACCTCCACTGTCGACTCCACAACCGCGTTTGACTATTGCCATCCGCGTTGTCGTGTGCCCCTATCGTGCTCCAACCTTCGACCCATAGCCGGCCTACGAGCCATCCGACTTTTAAGTCGTTGTTGTGTTCCAGCCTCCGAGCCATCCGACCTTCGAGTCGCTGTTGTGTTCCGGCCTTCGAGCCTCTATCGTGTTTCGGCCTTCAAGATGCTATCGTGTTCCGGCCTTCAAGCTATGGTCGTTTTGACCTTCGAGCCGATGTTGTGTTCCAGCCTTCGAGTCATCCGGCCTTCGAGCTGCTGTTGTGTTCCGACCTTCGAGCCATCCGACCTTCAAGCTTCTGTTGTGTTCCGACCCTCGGCCCGGCTCTGTGCCGCCTACTCCATCCGGTTCCGTGCAGCTACTCCATTCGGTTCCGTGCTGCCTACTCCATCCGACTCCGTTTCGCTGCTGCATCTAACACCGTGCTGTCTACTCCATCTGGCTTTGTGTCGTCCACTCCATCCGACTTTGTGCCACTACTACATCTAGCTTCGTTCCATCTACTCCATCTGACTTTATATTGTCTACTCCATCCGGCTCCGTGCCGCTACTATCCAGCTCTGTGCCATCTACTCCATCCGACTCCGTGTCGTCTACTCCATCTGGCTCTGTGCCATTTACTCCATCCAACTCTGTGCCATCTACTCCATCTGGCTCCGTGCCGCTATTGCATCCGGCTATGTGTCACCTCCGGTCCTCGGCCCTATCGACTGGACACCCAATTCATCTCTGATCGGCCCTACTGTTCAAATGCCTCGACTCATATCTCGCTCCATCGTATTATACAAAGCGTCGCCCCCGACGACCAAGGTATAGGGACGTCATTACATCTCATCTACATACTGCATTTATTGTTTATCTATTTTATTTTTCCTATCAGAGACTGACTTGAGCATCAGAGTAGAAGGCAGAGGCAACCCAGTCTCTATTCTAATCCCTCCTTCTCTCTTCTACTCCTCATAGGCTCTCTAGACTATCCAGACCTCTCTCCAACTCACGACGACTCCATCAACACAAAGGATAGTTCAGCCCCACATTTCTCCTGGTCATGGTGACTTAGTCAACATTAGCGATGCATCACCGGTGGCTCTTCCATCCAAGCAATATCAGATAGGATCAAATTGGTGTCGTCTGTGGGAACGTATACATGATCTGAGACGTTGAAGTGGATGACACTAGAAAACTCCTTACTTTCACCATGACGCCGGAGGATTCCAACAAGCTCATCGTCGCCACGCTACATGAACAAGAGTCGAGGGGTCGAGCTATCTCAACGGGTCTCGGACCAGCATATTGTTCTCCACTAGTCTCGGACTAGCATATTGTCCTTTTTAGGGCTCAACCTCCTCCATTCGGGATCGAGCTATCTCTACTGGTCTCAGACCAACATATTATTCTTCACTGGTCTCGGACTAGTATATTGTCATTTTTAGGACTCAACCTCCCCCGTTGGGGTCGAGCTATCTCCACTGGTCTCAGACCAACATATTGATATATCTCCACTTGTCTCAGACCAATATAGTTTTCTCCACTAATCTTAGACCAACATATTGTCTAAGTACCCCGGGGGAGTTTTGATGTGATCAATCGAGTTAAGTTAGGTTTTGTGTAATTGATGTCTTGTGTCTAAGTGTGCAAGAACTTAGGAACACAAGAAGTCGAGCGGGAGATGTAGCGAACGAGAAAGATGACACGGGAAACGAATCGATGGGCTAGGTGCATCCGAGGAACGAGGAGCTGCGGAAGAGTATACCGGTGGAGCGAGAAGGATAGGATTTGAGGGACTCAAGATAAGAAGGACGCAATCCGAGGAGGAAGTCTGCTCGAGAAGGTCGGAGTTGGGTTTGGGTGAGTTCAACTCCGGACGACCAGATAATCACCCAAAGGAGGGGAAGAAAGAATGATCAATAGCTAAAGTTGACCATTCGAGATGCCCCCATTAAATGAAGGCGCCTCAAGCGCCCAGAAAGTCGTTGCAGAGCTGAAGCCAAGTCAACTGACTCGAGGTGCCCCCAACCCTTGGAGGCGCCCCCATTGTTGCCAGATCAGTAGACCGTTGTTGAGTGAATGAGTTTCGCCCTGATGGAGGCACTCCGAGTCAATGGAGGTACCCTGAATAGTGTCACGTCAACATAACAGTCATTTCAATCAGAATGCTATAAATATAGGCTTCGTCCTCTATTCTAAAAGAACATACTCGCTTTAACTGTTATAGCTTTCTACTTTCCTATACATTTAACTCTGTAAGAGATTTCCCCACCTTCAACGCTTGCTCGAAGAAAGAGTTTTGATAGTGGAGTCATTCACAGTCTTGGATTAACAACCACCCAGGTTGTAACCAAGTAAATTACTGTGCCTCTTATTATTTTATGTTAATTTTATTTATGCAAAATTAATGTGTGTGTCCTTGCTTAGTTTGATAGCAAGAGGAATAGTAATTTTTATTGTAAGGCTATTCACCCCCCCCCCCTCTAGCCGGTTCACCCGATCCTACAAGTGGTATCAAAGCCTAATTGCTTAGAAGGACTAACCTCCAACTAAAGCAACAAGAAGATGATCGGATCAAGCATTCACCCACCGAAGTTCGAGGGGGAGTTTACGCTCTGGAAGCATCGTATGGAGGTATTCTTTAAGACTAATTTTGATATATTGTTAATTATGAAATATGATTTTGAAGCATCCAAAGATGAAAACGGAAACGAGAAGGAAGAACACCTATGGAACAAGAAGCAGTAGGTTGAGTTCACGGCGAACGACAAAGTTGAATTTCATCTTCTGAGCATCCTACCAACTCAGGAAGTCAATCGAATTGGCGCCTACAACTCCGCCAAAGAACTTTGGGAAAATTTCTTGGAGTCTCATGAAGGAACCTCGAAAACCAAGCTGGCTAGACGAGATGTGCTCCGAAACAAACTGAGCAACCTCTAACTGGAGAAAGGTGAGTCAGTTGTCCATTTGCATGCAAGGATCAAGAAGCTCATAATCAGGCGAACCTCAGAAAAATGGTAACTAATCGATACTCTCTACGTTTTATTTTAAACGCATTTCCAAGAACCCTGATATGGTCTTCCATTATTGACTCTTATTACGTCTCAAAGAATATGGAGGTAAGTACGTTAGATGATTTATTCTCAACCTTGGAGCTTCACGAATCTAGATGTGCATATCTAAAAGAGAAAGATACTTCAAACCAGAACGTAGCCTTACAAGTCAAGAGGAACGAGCCAAATTCAGAGTCATCCCTCGATGAAGACGAAGAAGCCTTCATGGTAAGAAAATTTAAAAAAAAATATTAATTCTAACAACTTTGGTAAGACACAGGTTAAGAAGCTTCTATGAGGAAGAAGGAAGGTCAGATGTTACAACAGTAATGAAGAAGGGTATATCAAAGATAACTACCCAAAATTGAAGAGCAGGGAGAAAGAAAAAGACAAAGCGTCAAGAAAGTCCAAACACAATAACCTCAAAGCGACGTGGAGTGACTCATCGTCCAAGAGTCCAAGAACGAAGAATTCATAGGATTGGCACTAACGACAAATTATTTACCTGAAGATAACGAAAGCTCTTCGGAGGAGAGCAACGATGAAGGGGGAGCATCCACCTATGAGTCCGATATGGTAAGTGAGGTATGACTCTTACTCTCCGATAAAATGTATGATGCTATTAAAATGCTAAGTAGATCTCTGTGTAAAACTAAGACCAAATATATAAATGCAAAGAAAAATCATTCATGCTTACTAGAAGATTGTGATAAAATCAAGGACGAAAAATGTTAAATTAAAAGAATTAGTTGAAACTCAAAAACAAAAGTTAGAAAAAATTTCTACAAATATAAATTCATTTTGGAATACTTTTGCTATAAATGTTAGATATAATGGTGGCTTAAATTGATATGTTAGAAATCATATGAGCCAAATTACAAAAATTGCAAAATATGAAATTCATAGAAAATACCTGATCAATCTCATAGGTAGAAATTTATTTTAGGTTCCTTAATCTATTCTAGCTTATTAAATTATCATTATGTGCATGCTAGGAAGTAAAATTGTTTGAATTATTAATAGTGTTTTGGAAAATTGTTTGTAATAAACTTTCTATTCGATATTTTTATTTTACATTTTTTTTGTGATAAACATTCATGTTTTCTATTGACAAAAAAAAATTTGGAAATTTTTAGACTGTTACATGAATTTTTATAAATTTTTAACAAAAATTAAAAATATTCAGAGATCAATTTTAGAATGTTTTTGATTTTTCTACATATAGAAATTATATTTTGAATGTTCAGAAAAAAATTTAAGGTTTTTCGATATTAAATCTTATTTTCAAGCATTTTTCTTCAAAAATATCTCATTCTAAAAGAAAATTTATTTTCTCATTATACAAAAGATTATTTTCTCATGAATTTTTTATTTTGATCAGATTGATATTGTTTAACACTGTCAAAAAATTTCATGATTTTTCAAAAATTAAAAAAAATTTGATAAATCTGAGGTTTATAACTTAAAAATAATTTTATTTGCAAAATAAGTCCAGTAAACATATAGAATGAACATTTGTGTACAACCTATAAGAAATTTTTCATATTTTTTCTCTATTTATTCACATATATTTTTGATGTAATCAAAGGGGGAGAAATTATTTTAAGGGAAGGTTGCAAAACTATTGCTTGAAGGTTAAATTTAAGGGAAGGTTGCAAAACTATTGCTTGAACTTAATTGCAAGTTTTTTTTTTTACTAAATTACAATATTTTTGTGATATAGTTAATTTTTATAAATTAATGTTTTGTTAACCCTAACTTTAACTCGAGTTGATGCACATTAAAAAGGGAGAGATTGTAAGTACTCCGGGAGAGTTTTGATGTGATCAATCGAGTTAAGTTAGATTCTATGTATTTGATGTCTTGTGTCTAAGTGTGTAGAAACTTAGGAATACAAGAAGTCGAACGGAAGACGCAGCGAGCATGAAGAATGACACGAGAAATGAGTCGACGTGCTCAATGCATCCGAGAGACGAGGAGCTATGGAAGAGTATACCGGTGGAGCGAGAAGGACGCAGTCCAAAGGACACCACGTGAGAAGGACGCGGTTCGAGGGACGAGAAGCCGGGGAGGAAGTCTGTTCGAGAAGGTCGGAGTTGGGTTCGGGTGAGCTCAACTTTGGACGACCGGATAATAACCCAAAGGAGCGGAAGAAATAATGGTTAACAGCTGAAGTTGACCATTCGAGACACCCCCATTGAATGGAAGCGCCCTCATTGAATGGAGGCGCCTCCAGAAGGTCGTTACGGAGCTGAAGCCAAGTCAGCTGACTCGAGGCATCCCCAATCCTTGGAGGTGCCTCCATTGCTGCCAGATCAGCAGACCGTTACTGAGTGGATGAGCTTCGCCCTGATGGAGGCGTCCCAAGTCAATGGAGGCGCCCCGAATAGTGTCACGTCAGCATAACGGTCATTTTGACCAGAATGCTATAAATAGAGGCCTCGTCCTCTATTCTAGAAGAACACACTCATTTTAATTATTATAGCTTTCTACTTTTCTGTACATTCAACTCTGTAAGAGGTTTCTCCACCTTCGACGCTTGCTTGAAGAAGGAGTTTTGATAGTGGAGTCATTCATAGTCTTGGATTAATAACCACTCAGATTGTAACCAAGTAAATTATTGTGCCTCTTATTATTTTATGTTAATTTTATTTATGCAAAATTAATGTGTGTGTCCTTTCTTAGTTTGATAGCAAGAGAAATAGTAATTTTTATTGCAGGGATATTCATCCACCTCTAGTCGGTCCACCCGATCCTACATATTGTCATTTTTAGGGCTCAACCTCCCCCGTTCGGGGTCGAGCTATCTCCACTGGTCTCGAACCAACATATTGTTCTCTACTAGTCTCGGACCAGCATATTATCCTTTTTAGGGCTCAACCTCCCTCCCTGTTCGGGATCGAGCTATCTCCACTAGTCTCGGACCATCATATTGATCTTCACTGGTCTTAGACCATCATATTGTTCTCCACTGGTCTTGGACCAGTATATTGTCCTATTCAAGGCTCAACCTCCCCCGTTCAGGGTTAAGTTATCTCCGCTGGTCTCGGACAAGCATATTGTCCTTCTCAGGCTCAACCTCTCTCGTTCAGGGTTAAGCTATCACCAATATATTGTCATGTTCAGGGCTCAACCTCCCCTGTTTGGGGTCAAGTTATCTCCATTGATCTCAAACTATCATATTATTTTGTTCAGGGCTCAACCTCACCCATTCGGGGTCGAGCTATCTCCATTGGTCTCAGACTATCATATTGTCCTATACAGGGCTCAACCTCCCCCGTTTGAGGTCGAGTTATTTCCACTGGTCTCAAACCAGTAATTCTCCATCGGTATGTCCTATTCAGGGCTTAACCTCCCCCATTCGGAATCTAGTTGTCTCTACTGGTCTCGGACCATCTTATTGTCCTTCTCAGGGCTCAACCTCCCACGATCGGAGTTGAGCTATCTCTACTGGTCTCATATCAGCATATTGTCCTTCTCAGGGCTTAACCTCCCCCGTTAAGGGTCGAGCTATCTCCACTGGTCTCGAACCAGCATATTATCCTGTTAGGGCTCAACCTCCTCCGTTCGAGGTCGAGCTATCTCCACTAGTCTCGGACCAGCATATTGTTCTGTTCAAAGCTCAACCATCCCCGTCGAGGTCGAGCATGATGTCATTCTATTCCGGTAAGTC
>JBBUKS010325513.1:0-20313 GCA_038050645.1 Hedychium gardnerianum
ATCAACACTTGCACAGATCTCAAACTTCAACTAGCAATAGGCAAAAACAATCAGCAATAGGCAAAAACAATCTTTAATCTGTTCTACCGATTGTTGCGATTGCTTTCAAAAGGCAGACAAAACTGGTGACTGCAAAATCCGAAGATTCATTCGATAAGCAAAACAGAGTTGAAGCTAACACAAGAACAGAGAGGAGTAAGCAATGAACTTTAAGTTCAAGCTTGTTTTATGTTCCTAAGCTTTCTAATTGGAATGTAATGAATCGGTTGGTTTTGGTATTTATTTTTAAAAAACAAGCATCATAATTTAATTAATTCATAGAATTAGTTAATTGTTTTTTAAAAATCAATATTAAGGTGATATTAATTTTTAAAAATTAATATCAAGATGATATTGATTTTTAAAAATCAATACTAGAAAAATACTAGAAAGTAATGTTGATTTTTTTAAAATTTATGTCTAAGTTATGATATTAATTTTAAAAAAATAATAAATAATGACATATTTAAATTTTGGAGTATCACATAAATTCATGAAAGTTATAATAGATCTGACCATAATTTTCGAGTTTATCAATTGATTTTGATTATAATTTATTGATGAACTTAAATAATTTGAATTTTTAAAAATTAATATATAATAGATGAGGATAGTACAATGCAAATTCGTTTAGAGTTTTTGAATTTTTGAATTTATGATATTCATGTTAATTTTGATATTCTTATAAAAAGTTATGTGTATGTAAGTGTCAATTGTTTATTTTCGGATGTAATAATTTTTAATTTGGATATCAAAAACAAGATATAATTTTATTTTATGAAAACTCGTTTAGAGTTTTACATTTATTACTTATGGAACCCATAGCAGTCTAATTTTGAGCTTAAAAAATATCGATCGATTAAGGATTTTAGTTAAAATTCATTGAAGGACTTAAAAATTTTCTATCGGATTCATTCCAAGTACTATAAAATTTTGAAGTATCTCAGAGTCTATGTTTCTATAGATATTAATTTGAAATCATTAATTACAGTGATCAAAATATTTTTAAAATTTATAATTTTAAGATAATTGATACATACACATAATTTATCATAAAAATATCAGAATCATATATGGACACTATAAATGTCTTCATTGTATTATCATTTTTCATTATATATTAATTTTTTTAAAATCTAAATGACCTAGGTCAATTTTAATCAAAAATTATTGATAGACGTAGAAAATTCTGATTCAATTTATTCTAATTCATATAGATTTTTACAATATTCTAGAGTACAAATATATTATTTTTTAGTTTTTTAAATAATTAACACTATAACTTAACACTAGAAATTAACATTATCTTGGTGTTGATTTTTAAAAATCAACTTTAAAAATTAATAATGGTGTAATTAAATTATGATGTTAATTTTTTAAAATTAATATTTAATTATTGCATGTATATAAAGAAAAGAAAAAAAATTAATTTACTTTAAAAAGAAAAAAAAAAGACAAAAATAAATATGAAACCGTTAATTAACGACTCCCACCAATGGTCTCACATCGAATGGAGGAATTCAGCAAGAGCACGAATGTAAGTGTACGATGAAAACTCTGCAAACAGTAAAACTTTGAAATTGAACTATATTATATATGCCTACTATCTATGTCACATCCCGAGGGTAAAAAAAAAAAAATTATTATATGCGAGAGAAAAAAAAAATTGACAAAAAAAAATGAAAAAAATATATATCTTTTAAATATTTTCAAAATTCAGCAGTCTTCTAAGCAATTCCAAACTTTAACGCTTCAAAAATATCTGTGAAAAATACATACTACATTATCGTAGTAATTGTAATGGTAAATTTTGTTTTTTTAAAAAAAAAACATAAATAAAATAAATACTTAAAATTAACCTTTTTATACATTAATCCTTAATTATTTATTTTATTTTTTTTAAAAAAAAGTAAAAATTGAAAAGAATAAAAAAGGTTGTTAAGAGCGACTCACTCCACAGTCCCCGCTTCACAAGCTAGCCAGCAAGGCGATGACGTAAGTGAACCCCGCACACCCATCCACCTGGCATGGCCTGGTAGGCTGCCAGCTTCGTCCAGGCACATACGCGTTTGATGTAATTCCACAATAAGCTTAAACATATTGAATCTGATGGAGACAGTCAAAGTCCGTGGGTTGGACTTGGAGTCGTAGAAGTCGTATCTCCTGCAAACGTCAAAATTTCTTGAACGCCAGCTGGCCAAGGTCCAAGGGCTGTGATCATCCTCTATCCTATTTAATCACTTCTAGCCACTACTTCTTGCGTTGCCATGAACGGTTCCCCGATTTCTCTCCTCCTGCTTAATGGAGTCGGTCGTGGCGCGCGGTGGCCCACCGGAGTTCCGCCGCCGCATGGAGCGGAGATGCAGCAGCAGCAGCAGCAGCAGCAGCAACAGCACCGACTCCGGCAGCGTATTCAGCGACTGCCGCAGCGAACGATCCGACGACCTAGCCCTCCCCGAATCTCCATCATGCGGTGTCGCCTCCTCCCTCCATCGCTTCCTCTTCTCCTCCTCGGGATGCTCAGACGATGATATCCAAAGCCTCGTTTCGGACCTCAAATCGATCTCCGTCGAGTCGCAGCGACGAGCTGCGATGGGGCTCCGCCTCCTCGCCAAGCCCAGCACCGAGACCCGCATCCGAATCGCCGGCGCCGGCGCGGTGGCCCCGCTCGTCTCCCTCATCTCCCACCCGGACCCACAGCTCCAGGAGCACGCCGTGACCGCCATCTTCAATCTCTCCCTCTGCGAAGAGAACAAGGCCCCGATCGCCGCCGCCGGCGCGGTCCCCAACCTCGTCCGTGCACTCGCGACCGGCACGCTCACCACCCGCGAGAACGCCGCCTGCACCCTCCTCCGCCTTGCCGACCTTGCCGACCTCCCCGCCGCCATCGGCTGCTGCGGAGCCATTCCTCCGCTAGTGGATCTCCTCCAGAAAGGCGGCGCCCGAGGGAAGAAGGACGCCGCCACCGCCCTTTTCGCGCTGCTGGCCGTGGAGGAAAACGCGGCTCTCGCAGTGGAGTCCGGGGTGGTCCGCCCCCTGTTGGAGCTCATGGCAGATCCGGAGTCGAGGATGGCGGACAAGGCCGCGTACGTGCTACTCCGGGTTCTGGTGGCGCCGAAGGGCCGGGCGGCGGCCGTGGACGAAGGGGGCGTGGCGGTGCTTGTGGATATGCTGGAGATGGGCAGCAAGCGGCAGAAGGAGGTGGCGGTGCTGTCCCTCGTGGAAATCTGCGAGGAGAACGAAGCCTACCGGAGGATCGTCGTCCGGGAGGGAGCCATCCCGCCTCTCGTTGCCCTCTCCCACTCCTTCAGAAGGGCCCAGGAGAAGGCCGGTACCTCCAAATACCGTCCATCCCATTTCCTACCGCTGTTATTTAATAATTATTTATTTATTATTTTTGGGCAATTAAATAAACACAGGTGACGCGATTGGTTGCGGTGTTGCGGGAAAGCACGGGGCGGCTCGCGTGTCACGTGGAACGGAGCACTCAAAACTGCCGTCAGACGGCGGGTGAAGTCACGACTTCAGTAGCGGCTGGAGGAGGCGAAAGACGCAATCAACCATAACGGCAGGGTCCACTATTCGATTCGTGACTTAAAACGGTCGCTGCTTTTTTGTTTGGGATTTCTCAACACTGGCACGGTTTTTCCCCAATATTTGTAGAAAAATATCGGAGGAATTGGGATCTCTCAATACTAAAATATTATCTCAAAATACTCTTATTTCTAACTTAAAAATTGTTTCAAAATAAGTTAATCAAAATTATTCATAATAATTCAGCTAAAATTATTATCAAAATTAGCCCTAGAATAAAAATAAAAACGCCCTTTTTTTAAATAAAAAAAAGAAGAGATTTGTCAGCGCCAAAGAAAAAAAAAGGATTATTTTCCGTCTGAAAAATGACAATTTAATCAAAATAGCAAAATAAAGTGGAAGGATATTTTCGTAAGAACGCTTTTGTGGCGGTATATACCAATCCACGCACGGCGTCCACAGGACCACAAGGTATCACGTATATTCCGCCAAGCCATTTCTCGATCTCGCCTTTTCTAGGGTTGAATCCTCCATCAACCACCGCCTTCTCGTTCTTTCGTCGGCTCCTCCCTAAATCCTTATCCTCCCCTTTCGCTCCCTTCCGTCGACGTCTCACATGGATTTTTGCTTCGCCAGCCCAATTGATTGCTTGATTGGCAGCTGCCCGTTGGCGATTCCTTCTTTTCAAGCTCCTTTAGCCTTTGATTCCCTTTGTAGTTTTGGGTTTCCTCCCGCTTAGGTTCAGATCCGGCGCCGGGAGCTCTGGTTCTGACCTTTCAGAAGTTTTCGTCATGGGCAAAGGTGAATTCTTACGAAGCTATTCGAATTCTTGAATCAAGTCACGCTTCTTTTTTTTTTTTTTGGAAGGGAGGGTTTAGAGTAAACGAAGCAATTTTGTGATTTTGGTCGTGCAGGCAGCAGGCGAAAGGCTGGTGCGGACCAATTCGACGGTAGCGATGCTGATAGCTTGAGTTCGGTTTCGTCGACTTTCTCGGATCCAACGATGGCTAACGAAACAGAACATGTGAACTCCATAGATTTCCAACTCGAAAAGTATATTGATGCTCTCTACGAGAAGAGGTAAATCTCCGTGTTTTCTGTTTCTTTCTTAACTTTCTTATATTAGTTCTTACCTTGTTTTCCTTATCTGATTTCTGTAGGGAGAAAATCTTGTTCTAGATTAAAGTTTGGTATATATAAACATGACCATTACTCTTTGAATTGAATGGTATACCTTCTTGATATCTGAGCCACATTCGGGAACAGTTGGCAAGTATTGCTTTGTTGTTCCCACAAAATTGTTCTTAGATTTTTTTTAGCTCATCATATCTGTTGATCCCTTGAAAATGTGATGATTTATGTAGGATAGCCAGTCTCTTTTAGCAGGCTGGACAACATTTTACACTTACCACTTTAGAAAATGTTAAGAGTATTTTGTAACTAATAATAGAGTAGGGTTCCTTTTCAACAAAAGATGTTATTCTTGAAAAAAGAATGTTATGTGAACAATATTTTGAACCAGTTCAAATTATCCTTAAAGTTTGCCACCAGGCGTATCTCATATGGACTCATATTTTGTGTGCAATATATCTACTGCCTAAAATTCCCCTTCTCCGTAGTTTATGGAAAGGAGCTCTTAGGAGTGAGATTTATTTTTTTCTTAGTTATTACAAAATCAGACAGTGTTCAAACTGTGCATTATTAGTATTAGTTGGGCCTTATTCATATCTATTTGGCACCTTTCTGCAAACCATGGGCATTAAAAATTTCATCGGATAAGTGAGTTTTGCATGTTAGTGATTTCTCACATATAGAAGTCATATCAAGGTATAAGTATTACTCGCATAATTGGAGGTGTGTGTGCCTGTAATATCTGTTTGAGTTGTCAACAGGCTTGTATGTGTTAGTGTTGCAGTATTCACCTTAAAACTTAATTTTTTGGAGTGATATTGTGTTAGTGATTTTACCCTGGTTTAGGCCAATTGCCTGGTTTTCTCACTTAAAAGCTGATCTTGCATCTAATTGTATGCATGACAAACTTGTATTTTTTATTTTTTTTGCACTTTTGATCTTATCACATATCACTGAGTTATTAAGGCTGAAGCATTCTTATGAAATTTGATTCTATGGTGAAGGGGATCTGTGAGAGAGACAGCTTTGTTGGGGCTTGCTGAGGTGTTTGAAGGGCAGGTCCTCCTTCCATTTATTGAGAATAAGTAAGTTTAAGCTGCAAGTATTGTTAAATATGCTGGTAATTTTTTGTGTCAGCGATGAAGATTATTGCACTATACATGTTCCTCATATTGTTAGATTATAAGCGTGTTAGAATTACTCCTCTGTCTTCTAGCATCATAGATATGTATTCCAGTGGAAATACTTTGCAAATTTGAAGTTTGAAATTATGGTCACTACATTATCTATGGCCTTCAGTCTGTAAAATAGCTTGGTAATTGATGCACGCTTTATAATTGAGAAGTCATTATGTTTGTACTCCATCGGCAAGGAGTACATTCTCTAAATTTGTTGGTATGTTTTATGATTTGCTGCAGATGTATTACATTGCTACATCAGTATCTAGCTTCAATCAAAAAGGGTTCTTCCAAGGAGGCTTGTTTAGCTTCTCGAACCATAGGTAATGCTCAATCTTGTCTAATAAATTTTTTTTTTGCCACTGACTGAGTTCTATTTTTTTTTTAAGGATTGCTGGCCATCACTGTTGGGGCTGGAAATAGGGCTCATGAAATTACGGAAGAATCAATATACCCACTTTCTCAGGCCCTTGTATCAGGGTCAGATAAGACAAAGACAAAAGCAGTATGCTCTATGCCTCTGTTGAGTGCCTTAGCTGCCTTCCTGGTAGCTCAGACGTGGTTCTTTGTAACTTCTCTAATCTTATGTGAAATGGTATGCAGGTGATAGATTGCCTAGCCCTTGTAACATTTATAGGTGCAAATGATCTGATTGAAACTGAGGGGTCCTTGAAGATCATATGGCAAGTAATTTATCCCAAGTCAGGGCCTAATGTAAGTATGGTGTTCTGTCAACCACTCTTGTCCTCTGTTGTTATATCATTCGCATAAACTCACTATTTTTACCTTCTTCTGCAGGTAGGTTTAGTTAAAAAACCAGACTCAGCTGTATTATCATCTGCCATTTCTGCATGGTCATTTCTTTTGTCAACTATCAGTAGTTGGAGAATCAACCCTGATAGCTGGAAAGAGTATGGAGACTTTACCTCACGTTTGGTTCTATTGTTTAAACTACTAGTACTCTAAAAGGATACATGATTTCAGGTCGATTTCTTTCCTTTATAATCTTCTGGAAGACCCGGATCGTTCTGTCCGAATTGCTGCTGGAGAGGCATTAGGCCTTTTCTTTGAGCTGGGGATACTTGATATGAATTTCCAAAGAGAAGACACAAACATTGATAAGCTTGAACGTGAGATCTCAAAACATGGAGCATTTCATCATTTGCAAGGTTTGAAGGCTAAGATATTAGCAAGAGCAAGTGACCTCTCAACTGAAGCTGGTGGGAAGGGCACTGACAAGAAAAATCTCAATGATCAACGAGAATTATTCCAGAAGTTTTTGGATTTTGTGGAGGTTATTTGCATTCTTTGTGCTCTTGAGTATGCTATTTACCACTTTTCCACTGGATTATGACATTGAGGTTTGTTCTTTTGTGCAGACTGGTGATTGTCCTGAAACATTGCTGAAGATTTCAAGAAAACAACGATTTTTGACAACTTCCACATGGGCTCAGATGTTACAAGTATTAATTGCTTCTTTTATGTGGCTGAGTCTCAAATGTGCCTTATGATGAACTTTATCTGTTATTTGCTCTGCAGTTGAACTTCTTGAAAGGGTTTCTTGGGAAAGGCTTTCTGAAGCATGCACGGGTTTAAATTTAGTCTGTTTTGTGTGTTCATTTCCACAATAAGCATCTTCACATGTTCAAATTGATGTTTCCTTGTGGTTTAAACAGGATAATGAACTACTTCATGATGTTTTTGACTTTGCACAAGATAGGATGGGGATGCTATCGACAAGGAAAAAGGTTTGTTTTGGCTATCTTCTGGAAAATTTGCAGTTCTTATCTGGTTTAATGATATTTTACTCTCTACTATTGTGATATACCAAGGTCTTGCCAGTACTTTCTCCTGCTTTGCTATTCCTTTTGTTTTTTTTTCCTTGACACATTTTTCATTTCTTATGTTGGTAAAGTTTGCAGGATTAATTATTGATTTTAGGACTTTCTGGTGTGGGATCTATTCTAATTGCATAATTAGCCTGCTTTGTTTTGCTCATGGGAATTATTTATATTTAGCTATCCTTTGTATTGTGAATAAAAATGACCTTGGCAATCCCAATGGTACGACCAGAGTTCACACAGCTCTATGATGAAAGATATATAGAGAGCACCCTAAATTGATGATATGCAGCTTGATGTCGAGGTAGTATTGTGAATAGAGTTGGCAATTCTCATATAGTTCTTCTATTTGATGCAATGTGCTCTATTTGCTACAGAAAACGATTGGTTTATAGAATGTGGCACATGAACTCATGAATAATGTTTTATTTTTTTTCATTTTAGAATGCCAGAAATATACTTGTAGTGACTTTTTCCCAGTGTAGCGCTGAGGCATTTGACAATCTTTTGTAAACAAATGTCTCAAAGCAACAACATCAAAAGTCAATGAAATTAAATTGTTTTGAGTTCAAAATGATACTTTATGATTCATTTCATCCCTTTTATCACGATGGCCAATTTAGGGATGCTTTGGATCATATGATTATTTTTCATCTTATTGCTTTTGAACTTGAATGAGGTTGTTTCTCTCATTTTCTTATGGTTTCATCTAGTTTGGTGTACTTTACTTGCTAACACATTTATGTTATCTTTGCAGATCTCCAAATCAGATGACAAAGGTTGGACTCAAAAGATGAACAAGGATCGGAAGCTAGCTCAGGTGCATTGCTCTATTTTTAAGCTATGCATGTAGCTTCTTCCCTCTCATTTTCTTTCCTTCATGTGTTGTTTATCTTGACACTTTGCAATTTGCATAGAGGCTATGCATGATTGATCATGTTGTAGTTCTTTACCTTCACAAATGAGGTGTTATTTGTAAGAATAAGCAGATCCATCACTATTCAGTCAGGCCTCGACAGAATAGTGTGATCATATTATTCATTAAATTGGTTGAGTTTATTAAAATGATTATCAAAATTTGTAGATGGTTAAAATGATCATATTATCATTAAATTGACTTGATGGGACTATGAAACAATTTATTTTTTGCTGTTTAAAGATTCAAGATAGTTGTTAAATATAAATGATACAAATTATGTTCGACTAACGTCTAGAACGTTCTGTTTGCAGGTAAGGAAACAAGGCCATCTAATTTCTGAAGATGACTGAAACTCTAAAATCTTCTAGAGAATATAATGATGCTGTTTGTTTGTGCTGAAACAAACATGGTCATAATGAGGCTAATAAACAATTTTCTTTTCTCTAGCTTATAGTTTGCCATTGTTATATGCTACATCAATCCAATAATGGGTCTGATGAGTAGTAGATACTATAACAAGCCACAGGATCCAACCTGATTGGGAAGGTTTATTGTTTGCAATTTATGTTATTTGTACTGCGACATTTTGCAGCGTGGTCTCTGCTTCCTTAGATAGTTTGGGTCCTTTGGCCTTTTGTTATTTAAAGCTGTCATGGAACAAGAGTGGCCAATTCTTGGAGTTTGTTTTTGCAGAATTATATTCACCTATTTTTTTCAATTAATTTTCTTTATGTAATCTGAATCAGCGCGAGCAATTACGTAAGGGATCGGGATTTGATTTCTCTATTGCACGAGGGTAAATTTACAAAACTTAGCATATCGAAAGGATTTTTTATTTTATTTTATTTCTCTATGGATAATCCTTAATTTTAAAATGTTCATTGGATTTTTAAAATTTAAAATTTTACTTTTAATTATTAACATTATTAATTATATATATATATATATATATATATATATGGTTGAAGAAACCAACATGATATGTTTTTTTTAATAGAATGATAAATTTTTCGATGACAAATTTAAGAATGCCTTTTAATGTATCATGATTAATCAATTCGAAGTATACTGAATTTTAAAAAAAAAAACATGTCCCTAAATTTCTTTCATAGTACCAACAAACACTTTTTACATGGCACTCTCTTTGATCAGCATAACAAATACAACGTTCTGTATGGTGCAAGGAAAATTGATATGGTTCGGTGACACAACAATACATTCAGAAAGAGAAAACCAAAAAAACAGAGAGAAAAAGAATATAAAACAAAAAGAAGCTACATAAATAAGACGATACAAGTAGTACAAAAGCACTCACTTTCCATCAAGCAAACATTTCTTCACATTTTATTACCTTAACAATGCTCCAGATGTAAAAAAAGAGGAGTTTGCTATCATGTTAGTGATCACAAATTTGGTAATTGAATATTCTCTGTGCTTTATCTCTTTCTTTCTGTTCGTCTTAGTTGCAAAAGATGCCCTTGGATACTGCATTGCTTTACCTGGTTCGTGAATTTGAGGCAAAAATAACCAAGGGAGGTCAGAACAGTAAATGCCAAGAATTTGGAATCTACAAATAAAGATCATTTTCCACTAGTGAACTCGTAGCAGGGGTATGGAGATCAAACTTACATGCAGAGCTGCAAGGGTAGTCAAGAGATTTCTTGATCGAGCGAGAAGCGCTTGCTCTTGCAGAACTAGTTTAGTAATTTCGGAAGCAAAACTACTCACACCCTCTACCTGTACAAAAAAAGCATGAAGTTATTATAGTGGGTGAAGTCTGAATTAGTTGATTGAACAGTTGATGCTGATATACAAGTTAATGTTAAGTCATAGGAGCAGGTAAGACAGAAACAATAGAAGTTTACTCAGGAAATTGTGTAACCAATATGAACCAGGATATTGTTGGAGGGACGTTGACGAATTAACAGAGGGGAAAAAGAGAACAATAATTAATCGAGTAGATGGATACAATGAAGATAAGCTTCTATAAACTGCAACTAAAAGAAGTGTGAAGAAGACCCAAGATTTTTTTAAAAAACAACTAAAAAGCATCTAAACTCTGTGATAAGATGTGCTATAAAAGACATACAGAAGATTCTAAAAGCTTTCTTAAATGAACTTAATTTCCAATTTTCACTAATCATAAGCTGATGTTTAATAAAAATAGTCCATAAACTGGATTATATATTGTCAACCAATAATAAGCTAGGAAAACAACTCTTCAAGATTACACACTCTTTAGATATTGTGACACTTTTCTTTTAGTTATCTTATAGATTATACTTGGTATTTACCAGAGAGGTATTACCACATGTGAACATCTGACACATCTCCAACAAGAGTTGACTTACAATTTAAGTCGCCCAAGATTTTTATTGCATATATTAACTTTGCAACTAACGGTCACTGGCTTCTATCAGAAACCTTGTTCACCAATTTTTGACCAAGTGATTGTATATGACAACTAATCAATGCAAATGGCTGTGTCAAGAATAAACTGGGAAAAGCAATTTACAGGCAATTGATAGAAATTGAAAGTGGAACACACCAGAATTAGAACAACCAAGAATATGGCATGAGGAATGTACTAGAGATAGTCACCTTAGATAATAGAAAGCATATTGAAGATCCCATAGCCTGCATCATATGAACTGCTGAACCAACAGCATCCTTGACTTCCAGGATATCTGCCTGTTCAACGGTTTGCAACCAAAGTTTGATTGAGATTTCTGAATTTATTTGTTATCATGAAAAATCAGGAAATGCAAACCTTGGCTCCACTAACTATAGGAAGACGAAGTGTGCTAGCCTTCAGTGCTTCAGTAGCTCCTGATAATGAGCTTAAATGATCTCTCTTTAAAATTAACAGCTCTTCCAGAGAGGCCATCTACATCAATCAATGTTGAGATATGTTCAAGCACAAACAACTCATTTACAAATCAAAAACAAGGAAAATATTGCTTTTCTTCAGTAAAGACTTTTGAAGTATGAACTATCTGTTCAAGTCCCATAATAGGAAAAAAAAATAACCAGCAGCTTATCCACTATCATCTATTGCAAAAATTTCCCTTAAACTAATAGTATCAGATTATACATCTATAATGTAAAATATTACCATGGCTTCTTGACATAAATGGTCCCATTTGTCAAGAGTAGAATGCACCTCATGTGATCTATCTAGGATTGCATGGAATACTCAGAACTACAATGAGTCTCCTGTATGGTTAGCAGATAAAAGTTAAGCACAAGCAACTTTAGCTGACTTACTTGCCATATAGCATGACACATTGAGCAGTGTGGCACTTCTGTCTGATGGTTTTAATAATATATCCCACTAGTTGTCCCGTGGTCACCATATATAGTATGGAAGTAACATCTCCACATTTTTTCCAAAACAGACATCCAGAAGTCAGATCCATGTCAAGAGGTTATTTGGACTAAATGGAGCCTGAAATATCAAAGGTCATTTGTGCCCTTCTCAGTAGATTATACAAAGAGTTATTGAGGTTTGTCAGATCAATTGAAATGCATGGCTGGGACCCTTGCACTCAGAGAGAAGTAGGACAAGTGGAGTTCAATCAAAGCTTAATTGGAGTACTGACCTTGCACTTAGAGAGAAGCAGCACAAGCGAAGTTCAACCAAACTTAGTTGGAGTACTGATCTGCTCAGCCTGCCTATCTAATATGACCAAATCAAATAGGATTTGTTCATAATTCCAACATTTCAGGATTATCTCATCCAAAATCATACTGCATGGTAGACAACCTTTTTTCTTTTGTTTTTTATTGTGTGTAAATCTGACCCAATCTTTTCTTCAGTAAATATAGTGTGCCAAATAGTAACGTAGGTGTGTACTGGTAGAACTAGTGCCAATTAAGTTTCTGTTAGAGTAGGTGCCCTACAAGCCAACTATTGGATAGGGCTTTATGCACTCTTGTAAATAAATAACATTTATCTTAATATAATTCAAATTTAGCATGGCATTTACTTTATCTTTATACCCATGCTAGATGCATAGATAAAGTCCTTGAATATACTATAGTGAGATGTGATGGTACTTATGATGACTATCATGAAATACATCAATATTCACTGGATATTCTAAAACATGTTCCTAATCAATTGGGTTGCCTGATAAACAAGGATAAAAGGTCGCTCGAGTTAGAGACTAGCATCTGTGGTGTAGTGTACCATGTTTCATTGGTAAGGACATAGAGATGTTCAAGCATACAGATGGATGATTATACGATAAGTTCATCGAACTACCCTCACACGGACTTTCCAAGTGGTTATCATTTATCGAGTGGATAAGTCCTTGGTTGTGGTTGTACACTAGTAGTCCTTATGACCCGGAACAACACTGAGACTCTATATGTTGGGGCTATACTTTGACTCATTTACCGACTCCATTATGGTCATCAAGTGGTGAGATTGGGTGTAGTAACGAAACGTATAGGAGTCAGTGCATTGTAGTCGGGGATTCAACACACACACAGGTGTGGATATCCTATGTAATGTATTGTCATATAGTGTATAAAATCTCTTATCAGAGTTGTAAGATGTGCTTTAGGAAAGAAATTTCCTAGTTGCACATGAGTTGTCACTATAAGATACATTACATGGTTGTCGAATCAATATACAACCCTCGATGCACCAATGGTTGTAGATACGATCGAGATATATGAGATGAAGGGACCAGACTATACTTTAACTATAATCGACTGATTCTTACAAGCACTATTCAATGATACCTAGGGAGTCATGGGACGATGTTGCTAGACGCTCTTACCATGATTCATTGGGTGCTAATCAGAATTAGTTCTGATATCCTATAATCAAGTAGTTGATCATAGGATGAGGCTATTAAGGATATGCCCGTATAAAGGACGAGTATAGTTCTGAATCACAAAGAGTTGTGAACCCACGGTTAGTTGTATCCCTAAACCATTGAGGGTCACACAAGTATTGGTTTCCCTATTTCCTGTTGAGAAAGTCAAAATCAAGTAGTTGAATTTTGTGAATAAAGTTTGATGTGATCAAACAGTGTATTGATAACTAAAGTTTGATATAATCAAATGTTATCATTGATATGATTATGATGGACTCATATCATTGGGTTTTAAAAAGGTTCTACATCCCAATGGGTTAAGATGGAAGAAAGAAAAGGGCTAGATTCAATGTATCAAGAGGAGAGAAAGAAAAATTGTTTTTCCTTTTCCACCTCATCCACCACTAACTCCCTCTTTGAGTTTATGGCAGCCACACAAATCTTGGACTTCCCTTGGAGTTTATGGCAGCCACCTATCTTCATTTACTTTGGAGAAGTTGAGAAGACAACCTCTTGATATTCCTTTGGAGAAGTTGAGAAGACAACCTCTTGATCTTCCCCTTAGAGAGTTTTAAATAGCCCTTCTTGGAGAAAATTTGGATGAGATTCCATTCCTCTTCTCCCTTGGAGTTGTTTGGGAGCCTACTCCTTTCCTTAAAGAATTCGAGAGCCCCCTCCCATAGGAAGAAGATAGTAATCTTCTTCCTTATCTTCCATCAAAAGAATCTCATCTACTTGTCATTTCTTCTCCTCTTCAAGAAGTGGTGTTGTCGCCCATCAACTTGCAAAATTTCTGTATTTTGCAGCCCCTTATTGAGGGCTATTTGGCAGTCCCTTGTGAAGGGGTGGTTGGGCAACAATTTTCTCATCTTTGAGGAAGTCGTTACGACCGTCTAGATGAAAAATGACACTTGATCTCTAGTGCAATTAAGCATTGGAAAGGGGACTTCAATCATGGACCGGATTAGACAGAGGACGCACAAGTTCAAGACAAACAAAGAAGAGATATTTTGCTAAACCTAAAATAGTTGGAGCCATCCCCAAACAAAGGTTGTTTGGGAGGTATGTTATCGCTTATGTTTTGATTCATTTGTCTATTGATGCATGTGTTAATAGTTTATTTAGATTATGCTTAAATAATTAGTATGTTTAAATTAGATAGTTTTGCAAGTCTAAATAAAAAGATTAAATTGACATTAGATGAATCAATCACATGATAGTTTATCTTTGTTATGCTTCAAAGATCTTACTTGAATGATTAGATTATAATGCATACTTAGATAAAAGATCATGCTCATGTTTATTTTGGAAAATCCATATGAACACTCCTTTAATTTAATTGTTAAATCATAAAATAAATTTTAAACTTTTGCTGCGTATAGGGATGTAGAAATATGATATGCGAATTTTGAATTTCGTTTCAACAAGAGTAACACTGACTATGGGAAGATTCAGATAATTGTCACGCATCACTAGATAATCTCCCTAAATTCTCTCTTTCACACATATCCCTTATCACATTTTGCATTCATTGAGGACAATGAAAATTTCAAGTCTGGGGGGGTGTTTGTTGATAGTTAGTTGCTTTAGTTTAGATTTTTTTCATTTTTCTTTGTTCAATAAATTTTTTTTCTAGTTGCATCATCTTCACATTATAACATGGTCTATTTTCTTACAAAAATTCTAGCACGCTTGTATCTAGACTTTAATATGTTGTGATATATGTGCTAGTATGTTTAGTGATCCATCTTCTCCTATCTATAGTAGCATGAAGTGAGCAATGTTTTCAATAAAAGAGTTTGAGTGTTGGCCTAGTTTAAGGATCTCTTTACACTATGCTTGACTTTAATGGTAGATACTTTTGAAAATAGTTATGATTCATAGAACCAGACTAGTATGCTTATTTTTCTTTGTGACTTTTCTATTACATTTTGGTTACTAGATAACCTCGGTTCATGTCAACTCATTGGGAAAAATCTGTATCCCGAAAAGAAAAAAAAAGAAAGATTGAGTTAAAAAAGAAAATATGTACACAAAAGAAAAAAAAAAGGAGAATAAGGGATACAAAAAAATTATCGTGAGTGAAAACTAACAAATTATCCCTTTGAGACCGAGTTAAGTTATTGGGGAAATAACTATTATGTTTCTCTTGATACCGAGTATTCCTTTAAGATCTTGTGTAGTTTGAGAGGGATGAACTTTGCGAGTGGAAAACAAGTGTCTATCGCCGAAAGCATGAGGAATACAGTTAGATGATGACTTAACTAGGCTGGGAGATTGACACTTGAAAAGGTGGCTGGGAGATTGACACTTGAAAATGTTATGTCACTCAACGCACTAAGCACGGAGAACTTATATTAGGCCACACTCAAGTTACCTTATTATCATGCTCACTAATGAAATTATTTGATAGAGTTAGATTGATTCACTAAGGATTATGATGCATTGTACTGACTCATGGATTTAGATTGCAGATTTTTGCTTGAGGATAAGCAAAGGTTTAGGTCTCGAGATATGATATGCATAGATTATATATATACTTTTATGCATTGTTTGACGCACATCTTCTTGTATTCATTGATTATGATCTACATTATCATATCATATTTCATCATATTGTCATGCTTTTACTCTATTTGTTTGGAGATATGTTTTTTTCTCTATTTTCATTGACAAGACGCATTTGAAGCAAAAATGAAGCTAAAATGAATATTGAAGCAACAAAGGAGAGCCCCTACTTCGGCCAGGGTTGTGACTCACAGGCATGGTCATGCCCTAGCTTCAGCAGGGTCATGCCTCACAGGCACGACTGTGCCCTAGCTTCAGTCAAGCCGTGTTAGGAAGGCACAGTCGTGCCTCAGCTTCACCAGGCCGTGCCAGGAGGGCACGGTCATGCCCTGGCTTTAGTCAGGTCATGCCAGGAGGGCACGACCATGTCCCTTCTCTAGTAAAACTCACGCCAGGGTCGTGCCAGAAGGGCACGATCATGCTTCATCAAAGGAGCAGCTCCGTCTTCACGCCAGGGTCATGACCAGAGGCATGGTCGTGCACCAGGGCCAGGGCTTCACACGGCCCGGCCGTGGCTCAGCTAGAGTCCCCTTACACGGCCGTATGGCCCAAAAAGCAAAGGTCGTGCCCCCTGTCTATAAAAGGGGATTTTTCATCTCTTTTAAAAAATCTTTGGTTTGGGGTTCAACCCCTCTCCTTGGGAAGGGTTCTCCCCTTAGGGGGAAACCCTAGAGCTCTTCCACCTTAATGATCCGTCCACCTCCAAAGAAAGAAAACATCCAGAAGACACCGGCATCTCCTCGATAAGCATCTCTTCTCCCTCTATTCTCAAATTATAGGGTTGTAAGTATGCTTTATTTTGTGTCTTTGGTTTATATGTCCTTCTTCATGGAGTAATCTCCCTATTCTAGGATGTAGGAAGTAATTATGATGTGATGTTGATGTATGAATTATGTATATATCATTTCCTTGATTTTATGATATGTTTAAGTCTTGTACTATGTGTGTTGTGTCTTGTACATGTTTGACGAAATGTGTATGTGAATAATGAATATAGATGTGAAGAATTTGTTTCTATTCTAAGATTGCATTTGGGCTGGATAACCGGGGGATCGTTAGTGACATAGGATACTCATTCAACCTGACTTATTATACCCTTAGTGACAAAGGGTATCGATTATTAACCATTTCATGGGGTAATGACCTTAAAATAGGGACTAATCCTTTGCTAGGATATTCTAATTAGAGCTATAGTGTTCAATACTGGAAATCGGATTAGAATCCTTACATGGGTGTAAGTATGGAGAATAAGGAGATGAATATGCATTAGGGTCATTAACTAGCATCATAATGAAACCGAAATCCTAGAACCATCTCCCTAAGCTCATTCCCTCTCTCTCTCTCCTTCTCTCTTGTGTTCGTGACCTCAAGCAAATTTCGATTGTCTCGATAAATTACTTTGAAATCACTAGTGCTTAATCAACAGTCTCTGTGGGATCGATATTTTTATTACTGATGAAGTAGCCGTGCACTTGCGATGACGTAACAACTAGCATCATAGTAAAATCGAAATCCAAGAATAATCCCCCTAATCCAGCTTCTCTCTCTCTCTCTCTCTCTCTTGCATCAATGACTTCAACCAAATTTTGATCGCCTAGATAACTAACCTTGCTCCTTCATCTAGTGCTAAATCAACAGTCCCTAGGGATTAATATTTTATTACTTGATGATAGAATCGTACACTTGCAATTTACCACATCATTCCACTCAACAAACATTCTGCGACATAGCCATGCCTCTGAGGAATGGCCGTGTGTTTTACCACAGAAAAGGGAGCATTGAAAATTTTGAGTCAGACACGATCGTGTTTTTTTACAACAAAAAAATTGTACTATAAAATTTTGAGCCAAACACGGTCGTGCCCCTAAGGCATGACTGTGCTTTCTTACATAGAAGGAGACAGATGCGGTTGTGCTGTTCAAGCATGGTCGTGTTCGCAGGTCATGACATTTTAACACGGTTGTGCCTCTCAGGTATGACCGTACCTCCGTGTTTTAAAAAAAGGAAACATGATCATGCCTCATAGGCACGGGCGTACTTTTGGCCATAGAATCAACCTCGATAGACCGTGTCTCCCAAACACGATCGTGTCACATTCGGTTAAAAACCCTAAGTTTTGGACTCATACCCCCTTTCCCTTCAACTGTGCCCCCTCTTCCTCTTCCCTCTCTAACCCTAAATCAAGAGCTCCCAACTTCCCCGAAGCCCTTGATCTTGATTTCCCTCTTCTTCCTCCTCTCAAGAAGTTGTCTTTCCCAAAGAAACCTTCTTTTTTCTCCTTCTACTTCTCCTTCTTCCCCAACCTTCGGTCCGAGCCATCAAGCAAACTCCTCTTCTCAATCACTTCTCACATTTTCTCAAGCCATACCCGCTTTTCTTAACTCTTTCTCGTCAACTATTTAAGATGCTCAAGCGATTGAACCGCGGAGTTGGATCGAGTAGGGGAGACAAAGACAAAGGCAAGGGCATTGCCAAGGATAAAGGGAAACACAAAGCACACGATGAAGGTAACACAAACCCTTATAGAATTATGTTTAGAAATAATGATCATAAATCTCATTTTGATTTGCTCTTTAAACGTAAGATTGTTTGCACTAGGTATATTGATAATCATGCCTTAGAGACACTAAGGATTAAATATGATGTTTTATTGATGATCAATAGAATAGGGTGGGATGATTTGATGAATTTGATATATCCCACTTACCCTAGGATAACTATTGAGTTCTTAGGTTCAGTTGATGTTTGGATAGGAGAAGGGCATGATGAGGGAAAAATAAGTTTTCGCTTGTTTATTAAGGACTATGAGTGGACTTTGGGGGAGTTCAACCTATGTTATGGTTTTCCTTGTGAAGGAGAGAGGAAATTTCCTAAAAAATTTAACAACAAATTTTTTTGGGAGGAAATTGCAGATTGGGAAGACCAATATGACCCCTCTCGAGTCAAATGTGCCTTCAAAATCCAATTTTTTGTTACCTCCATAGTGTCATGAGTAATACCATTTTTGGCTGTGGAGATAGCAAAGGGGTAATTAGGAAAAGTGAATTATTTTTTCTATGGGCCATGTTCTATAATGTTCATATCGATACAGGGTTCTATTTTATTCGTCACCTTGTTAAAATTAGAGAAACCCCTATGGGAACTATAGTTTTTGGTGACCTAATTACCCAAATTGTCGTGACCCTAGGATATGATCTAGATGGACTTCAAATTGTTCATGGTAGCTCAAGGATAGATCTTGATGCCTATTTGGCGTTGAAAATGATTGTTGAGGATGGGGATGGCTATAGATTGCTCCGAAAAAATGGATTCTCCATTAGATTGCCAAATCTCGAGCGCACCACTATCCAAACTCATGATAATTGGGTCATAACTAATAACTTAAGGCCCCCACCCTCATGGAACACACTGGACCTTCATCTTCTGGACTCGTACTTGCTAGATATTCTTTTCCATGTGATTCTTCTATAGGTCATGTCAGGTTTGATTTCTCTAATTTCTGCACCTCCTTTGACACCATTCATGCAGAGAATGTTGAGCACCGATGTCTCTTGGGGGAGCAGGGGCAATTTACGCATGATCAATACAATGAGGTGCAATAATATATACAAGGGATGAATGTCTTCTATGGCCAGGCCACTGATTTCTTTAACCGACAACATCAAAAATGGAAGCAAGAGGAGGACATCAAACCTTCATGGAGAGGGCTCCTTGGCAAATTGATTATCTCTATTATTACCATGAACATTTAGGTACTCTCCCTTGATTACCTAGATTTCCTCCACGTGGTCCGAATTAGCTTGTTTTCTTTCCTATTTTAATTAAGACAATGAATAGTTTAAGTCTAGGGTGGTATACATATATACATATGCTAGCCTAGTTAATTTTGTTAATCTTGTTAGTCCTTTAGTTTAGTTTTTTGGTTATGTTTTTGCAGAATAATTTTTTTTTCTTTTGTTGCATCATATTGATGTGTGTAGATTATGCATGTTTTTAAGTATTATTTAGCACATATCTTGTTGCATTTTATTAGCTTGATTTGTATTTTCACACCCTATTTCTATGTGCTTTCGTTACTTTCACTCTTTTGGTTCAGAGAACTGCTCTTTGCTTGTTTTGATTGATAGGATGCAATTTAAAACAAAAATGGAGCAATATCGACATTGGAGCAAGCTTGGAGTTGATTTAGCCAAGCATGTGTTAGTGAGAGCCCTAGAGCCAATCATATGATGATTGTTGTATGGACTCGTTGTATCATATTTCTATTTATAAAG
>JBBUKS010326268.1:0-20302 GCA_038050645.1 Hedychium gardnerianum
GCTGACCTTGACCTTGACTTGACCAGGCGCCACGTGGCTCCACTTAGTGATGTTAGGGGGACCCAAACCTATCCACCTGTATCACCAGTCTCCCCTTCAAGTCTGGTCGAATGAGGCATGTCCGACTGACCGGACAAATGTATGTCCAGTGTTTTGATTCCGACCGGAGAACGATTCTGGTCTCGAAAATTGAGCCCAATAAATGCTCATCAAAGCGGAGTGCTTAACGTCGTGTCGACCGCCGGACTGTCCGGTGGCCATTTGACGCGTGGCCCACATCAATCGTCGCGACTGTTACGATTCCGGCGATCCACGTGCTCCTGGATCCAACGATTCCCACGCACCGGCGGTATGTCGGTGCATGTTGATCCAACGGTCGAGAGTTCGGGGTCGCGACTATATAAGGCCTTCGCCGGAGAAGATTTTCGTTATTTGCTTTTGTCTTAGCCTCCTGTTTTTAGCGTCTGAGCTCTTGATTTAGCGTCCGAGCGTTCCGATCGGAGTTTGTGTTCCTCGATCCAGTAAGTTTCTCCGTTCGGCGTAAGGCTTTTAGGTCTCCTAGGGTTCCGTAGGTCGGGTATAGTTGGTATAAGTCATGGCCGAGGCATCCACCTCTGGTCCTTGGTATAGCTCGATGCGGTCAACCTTTACCACTTCCGACCTAGAGGAGGTTAGGGTTCAGTACGGGACTCCGCTCGGCTATAAGGTGACGATCCCGCGCCCCGACCAGAGAGCCCACCGCCCCCTGACCGGGAGCTTGACCTTCTTCTTGGGTCAGTTCCAGGTCGGTCTGCGTTTTCCCCTTTCCCCCTTTTTTGAGTCAGTGGCAACAATATTTTGACATCCCCCCAAACCAGATAGCCCCGAACGGCTATCGTCAGTTATGTAGGTCATACATAGTATTTAGGGTGTATGACATCCCCTTAGAGGGTCGGTCTTTTCACTTTTTCTTTTATCCCAAAATGGGGGAAGAGGGGACCTTCTTTTTTCAGTCCCGGGCTGGGTGTTACTTTTTGGGAGAACTACTGACCTCCAATAGAGGATGGAAGGACAAGTTCCTCTACGTGTCTTCCCCGACCGGGTTTGAGTAGGGATTGGAGTGGAGTGTGGCCCTGCCGAAGGCTCCCCGACCGACGTCATCTTTCAGAGCGGCGAACACGAGAGCGGTCGACATCCTTGCCGACCTGTGCTTCGACGCCCGGGTTCTGCTGCAGGAGGGCCTCCTGTACGCGGTCGGGCTGAGCTCTGTCGCGGCCCAACTGCCTTCGTCTTTCGGTAGGTTAACCTAAAATGTCTCTCCTTTAATTCTAACTAAGGATATTTCATGTCTTCTACAGGCAAGATGATGTGGAAAGCGGCAGTCAGCAAGACGAGCGGGTACACCTTGGAGCAGATGGAGGAGCGCGGCGCAGAGATAGCGCTAGAGGAGGGGCGACCTGCTCGGCCGGCTGGCTCCTCAGAGGCCCAGAATACCGGGGAGCTCCCCTCTCCCCGCCCTTCCATGGAGGGGGCATCGAGGAGTGAGGAGCGGCTTCCCCGACCGGAAGAAAGTCACCGGGCCGGAAAACGCTCGGCAACTCAGAGCGCGGAGAAGCGCGCCTGATCTGCTAAGAGGCCCCATTCGACTGGGCCTTTTGATCGGGCGAAGGGGCCACCCCGGCCGCGGTCCGACGATACTAGGTCGTTGGGCTCTACCCCGGTCTGCCTCTCTCCGACGGCTCAGACGGGGCGGCGGCAACCAACGGGGCGTCCAGCCCCGACCCCGGTTGAAGTTTCGGTGGGGGCTTCTCCGATCGGAGGAAGGCGGCGAGGGTCATTCGCTCCCGCCAAGGTGCGCTTGGAAGGCCGATCGGCGACCGCTTGGCGAGAGACCCAAGAGCAGTTGCATCACTGCTCGGATAAACAGACGCTGAATTTCCTGGCGTCTACGACAGCGGCGGTAAGTCTCCGACCTGCGTTTGTTGTCTTTCCAGCACTAGTATTAATGTTTGCTCTACAGGCGTGGTGCGGGACCGCGGAGGTGCTCGTCCGAGGCCAGCAACTCTTGCGACCATGCTGAAGAACAATAAAGTCGAAACAGCTTAAATAAAGTACTTAGCAATGCACTAATATTGGATAAGATATGGACAGAATGAAAAGGCAAAGAGAGACATAAGTTTCAGGTAGTTCCTATTTAGAAGTAAAGGAATTCTATCATCAAACTAGGAAAATTTCCAGCTCAAGGCTCCGCTTAAGATTGCGAAGGCTCATATTAACAAATGTAATTAAAGGTGTTCACAAAAAAACAGGAATGAAAATTTTAGTTTCCATGCCAATTCTAAAACCTGCAGCTCAAGCAGCAGCACACATCGATTTTATACAGAGAGATATATAGATTCTGATGCATCATGAATTAACGATAGTCTACGTCAAGCTGAGCTGAGAAGAGGTTAGGCTACAGATGTGGATTCCAAAAAATTGTCCAAGTACTCTTTCAGCTTAACTTTGGTGATTGCACCTTCTCTTTTACTCTCTGGAACCTCTTGACCATTTTTGAAGATTATGAGTGATGGCAAGCCGTAAACTTTGTACTCTGAAATCAACTCAGGATTTGCATCATGATCAATCTTGACGACCTTTAATCTTCCCTTATATTCCTGGAAGTTTCAAATCCCCACTCAGGCAATTTGAAATTTGAAAATTTACAGCTAATTTAGTTCCATCCTGAATGCTATATTAAACTGCATAGTGGTATACTGGTATGAATGTCAAACCTTTTAAAGATGTGGGTATCTAGTTAGAAACGTCTAATAAAACCAAAAGCTAAAAACCAGAAATTCATGAAAAACCAAGTTCACCTTTCACCATGGTCATATTTATGATCATGTTATGTAGAATGTAGTCAGTATCAAGGAATGGCTAGATGCAACGAAGTGGGATTTCATGTTGGAGTCATATGGTTCATATATACCTTAACCTAAACAACAATGTATACAGAATAGTGTCATCTTAAATCTGATAATTTCAAGGTTAACAGAGTTTATGAGGTACTCCACTTAGCAAAGAGAAAGACAATCCATCAAATATCAACAAGAGTGATTGGAAGATGATGGAGGCAAAACCATCAATGACTTGAGAATAGTATGTCTAGTAAGACTTTAATATAAGGTGTTATGAAAAGTTTTGAAGGGATGTTTCATGTTTAGTAGTCTCATTAACTAGGTCCATCTTAGGAGGATTATATAGGTTATATATGACAAATGATTGAGATCTAATGAAGCATCTAAATCCATTTTAAAACGTTGTGTGCAAGTTGACCAAGTTGGGGAGAAAACTGGAATGGTGAAGGTTCAATTATTCATTACTTGTTTGTTTAATCTTTTTGTAGACTCTCCTAGTTGACAAGAGATGTGGGGTGGCTATACATGAAGTGGCAAATAAATTATTGTAGGGAAAAGAAAAGTTATCATTTCAAATTTGAGTTAGAGTACAATAGTTAGACAAAGCGAGAGCAAGAAGAGACACTCATAAAGTCAAAGATCTCAACAACACAAATCTAAATTCAAACCTAAATCTTCAGCAGTATTCAATATTACAAGTGTTAGGTATATGAGCACATCAGAAGAACTATCTAGAGAAGAAGGTAGAAATGGGAACCATATTGCTCTTAAAGAAAAGGATTTTCTTACGGGAATTTTTTTGATGTCCAGTGAGTGCTAGAATTGAGGTTTTTCTTGTCTCTTTGTTGGTGTTGAGAAAGCATCTAGAGTGGGTTAAGATGGCTTTCAAATTTAAAGATGTTTAGTTTCCTTGCATTTTATTCTCATATTATGGACTTGGTTTGACATAGGCTTATGTTGGAACTTGTTAAATTCCTCATACTCTTTTGCTTGTGATTATTTTTCTCTGCAGCAGAGATGAAGAATCTACCGTGTGAACTAATAGTTAAGATTATTAGTATTCCACAGACTAGGTTTGGATCTACAAGTGTGTGGTTTGAGCCGGAAGGTTTTATCAAGCAATGCTAGAGTGATCTTCAATCCCATCGAATGGTCTCAGAGGAACTTGTGGAGTGTGATCCCAACAAAATCAAACCCCTCTACTTTCTCGAATCAAGGTCCTAGAGAAAAAAAAAAGCATTTGCAACACTCATAAGATTGGAGAATTATGGAAATTAATTCCTAGGAGTCCTGGTTATTCATTTCAAACATTTAATACCATCTAAATCTAAGAAATTTTTTTGTGTAGACCTGTTTGTGTCCATGGGCAAGAGAGTGAAAGGAAATTAAGGAAAAAGAAGGCAAGAGAACAAAGCAAAATTGAGCTGATTAAAGTAGAAATTGAGGGCACATGAAATTAACACAAACAAAAGAGAAAGAAATAATTAAAGAAAGCAGAAACCTGCGAAGCCCACTCAATGACGGAGGAGATCAATCGGCAAGGGCCGCACCAGTCGGCGACGAACTCCACCAGGACGGGGATCTCCGATCCCAGCACCTCGGTGGCGAACTCGCTCTGCCCGATCTGAGCGAGCGCGCCGCAGCGGATGGCGATCCTCGCCGGGGCGGCGCGCAACGGGGTCGCCGCTAGCCCCCAAGCCCTCAACGGCGCAGTCGACGCAAGAGGGCGATGCAGCGGGAGGCAGATTCGGCGGCTGAGGTCCAGATTCCGGTTTAGTGAGGAGGCAGAGGGCGGCCGGGCGGCGGCGCAGGGGGAGAAACTAGTCGTCGCCATGGATGCGTATCGCACTCGGGTGGAGCTCAGCAGATGACCAAATATGGATTGTGTATGGCTCACATTCGGACTCAATTATAT
This sequence comes from Hedychium gardnerianum, assembly GCA_038050645.1. Taxonomy (NCBI): domain Eukaryota; kingdom Viridiplantae; phylum Streptophyta; class Magnoliopsida; order Zingiberales; family Zingiberaceae; genus Hedychium; species Hedychium gardnerianum. Next base: position 4,795 of record JBBUKS010326268.1, read on the forward strand.
CTAGACTTTTTTGCAAAATGTACCTGAGAAAATTACATATCTATCCTCGTATTTTGTATATTTACAATTTTAAATCTTAGTTTTCTGCATATGCTATTATAAAATTTAAATCTTACATAAATGAGACTAAAATATATATGATAATCCATAATAATTAGAGATTATAAGAGGTGGGCTAATTGGGCCGGGCTAAGAGTAGAGATTGAGCTCCATGCTTGGGCCTTGGGCCTTGGGTGAAGTTGAGTTTGGCAAACATGTTCGGGAATTGGAGGGACTTGGAATCGAATTCGAAATCCTATATAATGCTCGACCTCATAATCCAATGGCATAGCCACGTGGGTGCGGGAGGATGCGACTGCCCTCTGATTTTTTTTTTTTAAATAATACTATATATTTATAAAACTCTCATAGTTATTTTGTCGGACTGATTCATCATCATTTATTATAAAAAAAAAATTGATAACTTAAATTATCCATTAATATTATTTTTATGAGAAAATATCACGATTTTACATATTAAATATTAAATTTTAAAAATAAAATATATAATAATAAATAAATAGACTAAATCGTAAAATACGAAGTGAGAACACTAAATTAAAATTGGATCGAATTTGAACTAAATCCAATGAATAAGTACGAAGATAAAGATTATGCTAGTTCAAATCCGGATTGATTTAGAGTTGATTTAATATGATTGAACTAAGTTTAAAGTTTAAACGAGTTTGATTAATTTAAAATGAATTAGGATATTTTTGAGGAAATATTCTCTTTCATTTTTTTCTCATCTTTTTCTCTCTACGCACACTGTATCCCCGTCGTGTCGTATGCCACCGTTATGCTTTCGTTCATTTTTTTTTTCTCTTCATCTTTTTTCATATTTTCTTCTTTTCTTTTTCTTCGACGAGAGTAAATCTATAGTTTTTTTTTCTCTCCCTCTTCTCAAGCACCAGAGTTTTCTTTTTTTCTTCAGCAAGTAAGAAACACAACATAGTTGCTTCCCTCTTTCAGCAACAAGAGCAACATCTCGATCCTCACATCTTCTTTCTCTTTTCGTATTTTGTAGGATTTTGTTGGCATGCAAGAATAATCTTGTTTTGTCTTATCTTATTCTCTTTGTGTCGTTGTCGAGCTCACCGAAGCTAATTGAGGTTGCTAACGAAGAAAATAAAATTCTCTCATTTTACTTTTTCCTCCTTATTTTTTCTTTTCTATTTTTCTTGAAAACAATGATCTTCATTTTATTTTTTCAATCAAGAAGTCCTTTACAAGTAGCTATTTTCCTCCTTTATCTAATCACAATAATAACAAGAGGAATAAGTTGTTCATTTCTTCTTTCATATATCATTAATTGAAGGAAAATTATAAAATTTAAAATTTATTTTATTAGGTTTCTAGATGATTATTTAGATCGAAATAAAAATCTCAAATATAATAATGTTAAATATCATGAGAAAACGAGATCACAAATGATTCTTCAACCTTAAGTTATAAATAAATTTTGGAAATCGATATATTATTATTTTAACTAGAATCAAGGGTTAAGATCAAAATTTTCGAATTTATGTTTATTTTCAGCTTTTTTTTTAATTTTAAATTTAAGTTTGTTTTCAATTTTTTAAATTCAAAATTTAAGTTTTTGGATTGTAAAAATTGATTTACACTAATGTTTGAAAATTTTGAAAATCACCCCTCCCTTAATTGAAAATTCTGACTACGTCATTGTAAATAAGTATTTGATTTCAAAATTCAAAATTCGAGAATTGAGTCAAGCTGAATCATGATCGATATTAGAGACTAATGCTTAAGGTAGAAGGACGAAGGAAGTAAAAGATAATAAAATACAATCGACGAATGTTAACAATTACGGAAGAAGGTCATCTTTCGAGAGAGTCATTGTTAAACAGAGAGATAATAATAATGAACGAAATCCATTACATAGGAGAATATTAATATCATGATGAGCATGATCACATGACAAAAATTACAAAAGATATGTGATATTAGAGTATAAGATATGCTAATTCTGTAAGAACATTTCCTCTATTCATTGATTTTTTTATATTTCTCTCTCAAGTCTTATTTAAATATCAAAAGAGCCACGTCCTTTTGATATTAAGATACTCTATCAATATACCAAGTTTCACTATATCAATATACTTTTTTTTCCAACCGCATAATTAAAACAACTCTTAGGCATATAAAAATGTGTCCTATAAACTCACATATTAAGATACTCTCGGCTCATTTAGTTATTTTTAGCAAAAAAAATTTAAGTAAACGATGGATATTTTGGGATATAAGAAAAGAATCTCGTGGGATTCTGTTAAAACAAGGCGAATCCCAAATTTGGCAATTCTTCTCGTCACACCGTAGCTACGATCTCGGACACGAAGTACCCCCCTCGTATCTTTTCGTATCGTTTGGGACACGACGCTGGGCACGAAGGATTTCCAGCTCAGCTCCCTCTCCCTTTGCGGCTGGCCCACAGAATGTATCCAATGGCCGTACGTCGATGTTGCTTCTTTGGGCGCCTTCTTCTCTGTCTCTTCGCTTCCGTACGCTTCAAAACCTCGCCGCCGAGCTCCATTTGCCTTCCACGGCCGCCGAGCTCTCTCTCTCTTTCTCTCTCTTCCTTAGCCGTCGCCATGGCTTCCGGTAGATTCCCTAGCAGCGCGGATTTCCGTTCGTACTTTTGCCACCGATGCCGCCACAATGTGCCTCTCTTCTCCTCCGTCGCCGGCGACGTCGCCTGCCCCTTCTGCCGTGGCGGATTCCTCGAGGAGTCCCATCCCCCTCCGCTCGCCGCTCCTTTCAGCACTCCGGATCCCTTCTTACCTCTCGCTTCCGGCGGCGACCCCTTCCTCGTCTCCCCCTCTCCGCACCCCTTCCTTGCGTCCTCCTCTTCCGAAAGCTTCGAGCTCCGCAGGCCGATGGAGCTCGCCGATGCTCTCGGCCACGGCCGGGCCTCCCTTCCGGTCTCTCCCGGTCCTTCTCCCTTCAGTCCCTTGCTCTTACTCCAGGATGCCGTCCTCAACGGCGGCGGCGGCAGCGTCGGAGGAAGCACCCCAGGGGACTACTTCATGGACCTCGACCTCGAGAATATGATTCAGCAACTGGCGGAGAACGACCCCAATGGCTACGGCGCGCCGCCCGCTGCTAAATCCGCCATTGAAGCTCTGCCGGACATCAAGGTCTCGCCTGAATCCGTTGGCTCCGAGGAATCCCAGTGCGCCGTGTGCTGGGACGCCTTCGACGCCGGCGGCGTGGCAAAGCAGATGCCCTGCAAGCACATCTACCACAAAGATTGCATCTTGCTGTGGCTCGCGCTGCACAATTCCTGCCCAGTGTGCCGGTTTCAGCTTCCGGCGATGGAGGAAAATTCTACTGCTTCTGCAACTGGAGATTCTGTGGGATCGACGAGATCGCAAAGGAACTTTAGCAGCTCAATTCCATGGCGATTTACGCCTCGCGAGGTGCACAATTTAGGTAGTAATTCTGATACGATGGTTGATGGGAACGATAGCAACAACAATGGCATCAGAGACTTAACAGAAGAAAGATAGAAATGAGGATAATTTCAAGGTAAAGTCATCGGACGTTCTTTAAATTAGTTTGTCGATTACAGTGTAATTAGGCGATCAATTTGCTTTTCGATTTGTACTATGAATTCCCCTGTTGGCATCCTGTAAATAAAGATTATGTTGTGTTGGATTGATGTTCATTGAGGCAAATATGAAAGCAGAGAGACCAAAACAAGTTCGGTTAGTTTTGTACAAGACAGGAAGAACAGAGACAGTTCAGATCAATCCTCCTCCCTCTGCTGAATCCAGCAGGAGTCATCTCCGGTTCGACCACATCTTCCTCAGTCGACTCGGTATCCTCTTCCTCGATCGTTTCCAGCACTTTGGGCACCTTTAGCTTCTCCACCGGGACGATCTCCGGCGGAGCGACCTCCATCGCAAAGTGGAACCAGTTGACTCCGGCCATGCTTGACTGAAACTAAGGCGCAATTGGGGCATTTATAGGCACAATTGGGGTTATGAATACTAAAGAGCAAAGCTCTTACCACCCAAACTGGGGCCCGAGCTGGAAGTCCAATCAGATCACAGTGTGGTTGTGGGTAATTCGAGTTAGAGTTCCGTACGATGGAGGCGAAGACGATCCAAGTTAGATTCCTTTTTGAGCGTGCGCGTGGGCGAAGAAGGTGGGTGGAGAAGCTGCACCGTCGATTGATCGGCCACGTGTCGCTTGTTGCCTGGAAGTTGTAATCTGATAAGATGGTATGTTTTTCGTTGATATTTAAAGATGATTAAAAAAATCTGTTTTTTTTTTTGCTTAAGCCACGTGGTGCTTAGTGGGGGTTGTGAGACGGAGGATTGGCTGATTGATCGGATACAATGTATCTTGATCTGATCCCTCTTAGAATATTGTGTTAGATTTGGCGTGATCTATTTAAAATTTGATTAGATCGGTGGTTCCGCTAATCAAGGTGCATTTGATACAGAGAAGATTGAAGAGAATCTAAATAAAATTAGAAATGTAATAATAATAAATCAAAATGAAATGATCTTAATCTTTTCTTTTTCTCTATAAATCTCATCCCCTTCCCCTCCCCATTTTAATAATGTGACTCAATTGGTAAGTTGAAACCACGGAATTAGAATGATAAACGAGCGAAATCAAATTAAACTATATTATTTTATTAAATAATCAAGTTAAATTAAAATTAAAATAATTTAAAGTGTTGAAATTATTATTCAAATTTATTTTAATTCTTTTTTATAAACTTAAATTTGGTTAAACTTAGCTTAAGCTTAATGCATTTAAATATTTTTAAAATTTTGATTGTTATTTTTATATTTTAAATTTATTTGATTAATTATTAAGTTTAATAATATAAATTTATTTATTTATTTTAAAAAGTATTTTTTTTATATTTTATATATTAATAAATTTTTTATTAATAAATATAATTTACAAATATTATTCAAGATTATTGTTTACCAACATTAATAAATTAAACATATATATTCAATGTTTAATTAATGAATTATTTACATTTATTTATTCAATTAATTTTATATATATTGAATAAATATAAATAAACATTTATCAAATTAACATCAAATTTATTCACAATCAGTCAATTCATTTAATCATTAGGTCTGTCTGATTAGCTCAAAAAAACACAAAATCGAGATGTGGGGGTACACACATCAAAATAAAACTTGATTGTGATTAATTCCATGAACCTACTTAGAAAACGAACTCAAGTAGTCCAATTTGGTCCCTGCGGGATATCTAATAAATTAATGATCTTCCTATCTCTTAATTATTTGACGATCAACTATAATCTAACTACATAATTTTTCTCTTTTCACATAATTTTAAAACGAACTGTGGAAAAACGTAAGCCAACGTAATCACCAATTACTACAATCAAGTTGATCCAATTTGATTTTAAAACTGGCTGAAACTAGATTTAGCATACCATCATAGTAAATTGGAAAAGTCCACCGATACTAAGGAAACAGAAAATGAAAGAAGAGAATATCAAGTGACCCCTAAATGATTTCGTCCCATCCCAAAAGAAGTCAAATATCAGCAGCAAGAAAATTTCCAGACAAAGAAACCTGAAAATATTTAATATAGTTAATTATGAGGAACTAAGAATTATCAAACAAAATAAAAATGTTTAAACAAAAATATATATATACCTTTTCGCCCAATTTGAAGGGGGCCAGGCCTTTGTAGGGACATCCACTGCACCTGAATGCATCCCCAAGTCCACACTAGAAAATGAAATTGGTTGATCAAGAATGCTGAAACAATCAATCACACTATATGAACTTCAGAAATAAGGTTGAATGTGAATTGTGAAGTACATTGCCACAGGCAGATTGAGGATTGCTTATCTGCTCTGCAGTTAGCTCTAGTTTCTGAACTTTCGCTTCTGAGTCAGCCCTGCCACAAGTGCAGTTCTTGCAAGCCTTCCTCGCGCTTCCGACCTCGCAGTCCCCAACTTAGCCAACATTGATAAACAGTGTCATTGATTGTCAAGGAAATACAGTAAAGTGAGAAGTTGTCGATCATACTTATAGGCAGCTGTGGTTTCTTCAAATCTTCATCAGTTAAGAGGCTATCTTCATCAATCAAATCTGATTCATTATTGACAATAATTTTTGGTACTGAAGTATTCATAGTTTTCTTCAAGGGAAATGATGAACCAGTAGTCCAAGAGGCCTTCTTAGCCTTAATCTAGAGCAAAGTGCAAACAGTTTAGTTTACCGAAAAAAGAGATGCAATAAGTGATAGTTGAAGAAATTGCAAGTGTTGGAGTTTCACACTAATAGATCCAGAATCTCCAACTGAGAGCAAATGATTCATTTCTAGTGGCTGCACTTCTACGAAACCTTGCATGAGCAGTTTACGCTCCAACATTGAGCTTGTCTGTAAAAATACAGGTCTAAAATTTTACTCTCTGTATGTTTAGTAGAACAGAAAGTTCTCATAATTAAATTAAAAAGGTTACCTTTTCTGATATATCAAAAACTGCAATTGCCTGTAATAGGAGTTTGCCACCAGGCTTAAGCACCCGACCAATCTCTTGAAGCCACTGCTCTTCAATCAGCTGATACTTTTTCGAAGCAAGAACAACCACATCAAAAGATGAAGATTCATTGGACAATTTCCCTTCTGTCAAATAGGTGAGCCAACATGAATTTGATGCAAAATATATAATTCAAGAATGACTTGATGCAAAAGATAAATATTGCAAGGATCTTTGGCTTAGTAGAAACTAATATGTGATAGCTCAACAACAATTTGCTTTATTTTCTTATCCTAGAATATATAAAGTAGGTTTTGAATGATCCAAGATTTAGGTGATTGGATAACATGATTTAGTTTTAATTCCTTAATCCAAAATATAATGTTCAGAAATATTTTTAAGATGATAAAATACTTAGTGGATTGCAACATGAAGATAAGAGATGAACCATTCTAGGGATTCAGACATCCTAAATTCGTGGTGTTGATTGAATAGACCATATGCCTCATGTTGAATGGGCAAGATAGGACTACTGGATGTTGACTTAAGATGTGAGACTTTTCATGTGTACTAGATTGCTTGTGCCTTAAACACTTGATATCTGATAAGTGTGCTTGAGGAACTGTTGAGAGAGTTCTAGGATGAATTTACTTGGATGGAAAGATATAAAGGTAAAGGAGAAGGATAATAACACAAAAATGTGCAATTTTATGATCCTTCCCCTCCCCATCTCCTTCTTATATTTCCACCCACGTAAACTCGGCCTTAGAGAAAATATAGTTAATTGTTCTTTTAATTTGTTGGTTAGTCTATTGGGTGGTGACAGCCAATGCATTGCATTGCTCAACATTCTTGTAAACATTTTGCAAAACCGTATCAGCCAGACTTGTCTTTCAAAATTGTCGTGTGCTTCGAATTTTATGTCAAAGCGATAAAATTTGAAGCATTTTGTTATTCTATTTCGTCGCATTTACCAGTGGAAATGGAATGGATTGATCTATTTCCCGGATGCTGTTGCAGTCCTTCATCCCCAACAAATATTGCCATAAAACAACCATGGATTGAAAAAAGGTTCTTAGATAGGTAATTACAACAGAACAAACAATTTCTTCCAACACAAAATGTACCTTCCATCCAAGAACATGTATCAATATTAATAAGCACAAAGTGAAAAGATTACCAAGTGTTTCGCATTGGGTAATAACAACCACCTCATCTTCCGAGATCGCCTCAACTCCTATGTCCCTGATCGCAGACAAGACCGCAGCAAGATCCAGAGCCACATCGTCAGTGAGGATAAGCGCGCTGCTCTTCCCCGCCATGGCGTACTGCAATAGCATCCTCACTCGTGAATAATCGAATCGATCGAACAACTCCCAAACTCGAAGACGAAACCTAGAAATCAAGCGACAATACTGAAGCAGAGGCAAAATCTACTCACCGAGACCTCCTTCCTCCCTGATTTGGAAGAGAAACCTTGCAATCCCCAAAAGTAATTGCCGAAGCGACCGACGGAATTCCACGGTTTCAGAAACTGTGGGCAGCGAAGGAAACCACCACAGAGCGACAGAGACTGAGAGGCGGCAGGGTCTTTATAGGCCTACGTGGATCGGCCAAGCGGTTGAGTTCCGTCCGATGGCAGAGAATGAACCGAAAACCATAGATCCAACGGCTCGTGTTGGTTCGGTCGGGCGTCATAGGAGTCACCGTTGCGCCACGTGGATGAAGAGATGCGTGCTGGGCGAAGGACTCACCTGTGCACCAGCGTGGCTCGCCGTGGCCAGGGAACAGACTTGAGCGTGACCAGTAACGCCCTGCCAAGTGGATTGTGAGCCGGATGCCAACTTCGGTCCGGTTCAGTAAAGCGACGGGAAACTACCGCGAAAGCTACGGAGATAAAGCGACGGCTCGCATTCCTTTGGGAGGGCCTGCGCCTTCCGCCACGATGAAGCTTCTGGAAAGTTTTCAGATATATCAAAATTCAGGTACTAAAAAGACAAATGATCCCATGATTCATCTTAAAATCACTGTAGAAAGGAAGGTAACGATTCACCACCTTGTACTTCAACATTTTCATCGAACATTTGATAAACAAATTATATGTACATTGTGGTAAAAGATGAAATGCTCGTCTTCAACGAGGAGGTAAATCATGAGGGCTAATCTAGCCAACCCGAACAATGACTAATGCATATAAAGGACAGGACAAATTATATGTACATGCCCCAAGTAAATGAAGATAATTCAATCAATTCAATTTTCACTAGGCACAAAGCAGTAAAAATGTCACTATCAATCTCACAACTTAGGCAAAATTTAGAACTACTAATTGGTGTAAGTAGATGACTTAATCACTTATTAATTTACATTGTTGTGTTTGAGGGAGGAGGGCCTTCCATCCTAATATAATCATACATGATTCCCCTAAAAGGACTCCCAGACCTCGATTGAGTTAAATAGATTGTGTTGTCTCCTTGAACAAGCCATACGCTTTGCACATCCACATTGAACAACCAATACAAGCCATGGATTCCATGTCTGGCGATCGCATTGTCTCTGCCAATTAGCCTCGTTGTGAAGTGCGGAGGATTCATTTCCGAGTCATTGAAACGAATCTTCGCCAATTGATAGATACGGTTAGCTCAACAAAATAAAGTGTCAATGAAAAAGGAAATAAGGTTAAATGTGAGCTAGAGTTGGTAAAGCATCTCACTTGTAACTCAGAGAAGTTAGCAGATGCAATTGCCACACGAAGCTTATAGGTTCCCATTTGATCGATGTTGTCGATTTGAAACTTTATTTGCCATGTTGTTGGTTGATATTGATTATCTTTATCGTCAGTCTTTCTGCAAGATAGGAATAATGATCAAGCATCTCATTGTTAGACTGGATAGTTTGTTTTGGAGAATTATTTCTAGTATAACCTGAAATAGATTTCTTGAATGTTAGAGAAGTAACTTATAATACTAGCTGAAATTTCAGTAAGTTTGAAATGAAAAAGTAAAACCTAGTAACATGCGCAAAGAACCAATCTTTGCTGTAGTCGCTAACACCGACAGTGTAAACCAGATCAGTATCAGGATATAAGTCAGTGTATCTTTCCCATAAGCCATATTGTCGAAATCTGTAAACAAAAATTAAGATATTCAGGTCCCGTAGCATAGAACAAAATAAGTGTTATACATAAACACGAGAGAAGAGAATTATGTAACCTATCAGGATGATTGACATAGAGTTTGTTAACCCATTCAGGTTTAGGATCTGGAACGAAGAACTCAGCAGCAGATCGATCAGGAATACCTATTTCCCATAATGTAGGACCATCTCTCGGAGGTTCATAGATAAGATCACCTAAATTAATCTGACTACCTGCTCAAATATTATTTAAAATTAAGTAGTTTAGATGTACTTTGATTGGTTGATTCGAATTTGCATTCGATTGTATGGGACCAAATATCAATGAGAAGTCATGTACCTGAACTAACATGTATAGTGATTTCTGATCTGTATTCTCCTATAAAACCAGGAACCCATCCATACAAAGTATACTCTCCAGTTCTCACATTTTTAATAGAGAAATTTCCTGCTTCATCCGCTCGACTCCAAAATTGATATCCCTGCATATCATAATTAATCTACAAAGTGAATTATAAGATTAATTTCAATATCCTGGTTAAGTTACCTTGCACTCTGTTTGCCAGGACCCAGCTTCCCCGGGTAATGCTAAACCAACAAAAGCAGCATTTGCATTGATATAGTCTTCATCCATGAACCTAACAGAACATGTTAAATTTAACCTTCTACAAATAGGTTTTCAATCAAAAAATTAGTTAAAAGCATGATCATACAGATAGATTCATTTATAGTAACAGAATCAGTTCACTTGTGTAAGATTGATAGGATGAATGTTACAGTGGCATATAAAGGCTATATTATGTTCTTTTTGAAAAGCATCATGCATGTAATGGATTAAAGGAGCATATTGTTAGGGATTAGGAAAAGAAAAGTAGTACAAATTCAAAAATAATATGCAGCAAATTAGAGAACAAATCATACTCATCGCAAATGAGTAATCTCCCTGCGATAGAACCTCTTTCCTCACTTTTTTGAAAGTCCTCTGAAGCTGGAAATTGGTATGGCCAACTCTCCACTTCAATCTCTGCCTGTTTTGATGAAAAAACTAGGTGTAAAGATATAAATAACTATTACTTGATATCTCTGCTATGAATATATATAATCATTACCATGCTTCTATGTCCTAATTATCAAATTTAGATACTTAGACTATTAAATGCTAATATTTTCAACTGTAAATTTGAGTAACCCAAATAAATTTGCCTTTTTATAACATGATTTTATTCATTCTGTTGGTATTCTGTTGGGGTCGTAACCCAAGGTCACATTGGACCCTTTGGGGCACGATTGCACCAACACATTCAGATAGAAGTTCACCTGAAGTTTTGCATCCTCCCAAAGAACTTGTGGATCTGCATCATCTGTAGAAAAATTAAGGTAGATGAAAACAGGACCAAAAACCTTCTTCCAGTATTCACCATTCCTAAATTTAGGCACAAGATTCTCTCCAGCATAATGAGCACTCATAAACATCTGTAATTAAACAAAAAGAGATCAAGTTTATGGATCTTGGTCTTGCATAGTACAGTATGCATATGCTATTCCCTACAACCCAATAGCTAATAAAAAGTTGCATGAAGTTAAGTCTTAGCACCATTATCAACATACAGAAATAATATATTCAAGCTTGTTAGTTGACTCATGGACAAAAATATCATCAAAAGCCCTAAATCAAACAGACATGGATATATTTTTTCCATGACCTAGCTAGTTTGTACTAGTTGATTAGGGACTATGCATTACTTAAAAGAATGCAATGGAAAGAAAATACTAAAATACTTAAATCGGTCTAATCATAGTTATTAAAGGTGCTCCCTTGGTTGCGCCTAGGCGCAAGGCGCAGCCAAGCGAGCCTCTTGCACCTGTGCGCCCTAAGTGTGCGCCTTGTGAGAGGAGGAAGAAATAAATCTGGAGGAAACCGATGAAGATTTAGTTATAAAATTTGAAACGTGATGATGATAATTATATGAATGAGGAAGATGATGAAGATTTTAATGATTTAGATATTTGAAGTTTTTTTTAACTTGAATTATGCGCATAATGTATTTATTTGCTAGTGAATTTTATATTTACATTATTGTTTAATATTTTATCCACTATAATTTTGTTAGTGAAATATTTTGGCAGAAATTTCCTATATATGTTTGAATTATAAAAATTTATACTGAGAGCGTCTTACTTCGGTAAGGTGTGCGCCTCACCTTGCGCCGTGCGCCTCAAACCCTATAGCACCTATGCATTTTTGGCGCCTCACACCTTAAATAACTATGAGTCTAATACTACAATATTAAAACAATGCTAGGAACCAATGATTGCTGTTAGGAGGGATAACCTTTTGAAGACACCTCATGGTCAAGACAAAAAAAACCGTAATGCTAGGATATTGCTAGTCTCAATGTTTTTGAATGATGTTGTATTGTGGAAATCCATTTACATGTGATTCTAATTTTGTCTATTTACAAAGGTTCCATATGTATATATTTTGATTCTTCATCAAACTCATCCAAAAAAAAAAATCACAATTTTATGCAGAGAAAGTTGCTGAAAGAAAGTTAGGTAGATGATAAAGAAGAATTCTTACAGCAAGGGTTGTAGGGCCAACATGAGATGTTAGTTCTTGCTTAACAGGCCCTCCTGTTCGGAACTCATCGGTAGGTGCGATTTGCCAAAATCCAACATGAGGTTTAGAACATATCCATCCATGGACCCTTATGTCTTTGTCTTCACAAGAATATTGGTACTTGTCATCAACCTTAAGGATTCCATGTGGAATGAGATGGTCAAACTGCACAGTATCATCAACGTCCAGCAAGTAACTTATGTTGTTTTTTGTTTACCTCTCCTTTCAAATCTTTATTAGTTGGGTCAAGTAGGAGAACAGCCTCCTGATATGCTAACTGTCGTCCCCTAGGAGGCAGGCGATCTTCAGGCATCGGCATGATCCTTTGTCTGTTATCTGCTATTGCCATGTAATGAAACCTGCATTCATCTTAAAAAGCTATAGCCTTACAGTTTACATCTATGGCCAAACACATGCAGCTTAGCATGATTAAGTCGAGGTTAACTTACTTATCTTTCCTAAGCTTGAAGGCTACCCTAGTTTCAGCCATATCAAAGTCAGGCCATCCTTCTCGGTGCTCATAGATTGCATATGTGTAGAACCCTGAGCAGCCACGAAGCACAACAAACCTACAAATTTGAAATCTGAGCCAGGGGAACATTTTTTGTTGCTCAAAGAAAATGAAATTTAGGGACAACACCTTTTATCAATGTGTAAAGGAACAAACTTGCCCTGCAATGAAGTGTCCCACCTTCTTGTAAATGAAACTTCAACCTGATTGTCGTCTTGATTTATGATTTCAAACTGGGTTCCTTCGTTCCTATCAACCATTATCGAGCAGTATTTGACAAGATTTGAAGCCAAAAAATGATGCAGGTGAAGAAACTTACACTTCAAATATACCAGGACCCCCAGGTTCATTCCACACCAAATCCCAATATCTGCCATAAACAAAGTTGATAAGTTGCATAATTGGACTGTTAAATTGATCATCTAAGTAGAGTAAAAGGACACATACCCTCGGTTCCGTTCTTCGTTGCGAATTTCTAAGACATTATCAATGTCATTGTATCTGATTCCAGTGATGAGTCCCCCAGGATTTGACAAGGTCAGTTGCAGAATGCCATTGTCTATCATGATCTGCAAAATTTCATCTCCCCCAAACAAATCACACAGACAGATCCTCTAAATAACAACAAAGATGATAAAAAAAAAAACAAAGTTTGAACTACTTCACCCGTCCATCTTTCACTCCTAAGCTCACGCCAATAGGCGCCATCATCTACTACGGTTACCCTTAGCGAGAAGGGGCCTCTTTTGAGATAGAAAGGGAGATCGAGCGCAACACGCAAAGGCAATGCTGCAATCTGATGAAGAGATATGGCCATTGCGGCGGAGGAAACCCTTGGATCTATAGCCTTCGCCGTCGCTCTCGACGGCATATCCCTTGCGACGGAAACAAAGCATCGATGTGTGCCTTGGAAGGAAGGCAAGGGGCTCGATCACTTGCGCCGCCGTCGACCTTTCGATCGAATGAGGCGCTCTCTTTCAACGTGGAGAGGAAGCATTTACTTGTTTTTCTAATTTTCTTTAGCGGTGTGATTTTGAATTTTTTTATGGATTTAATAGTTGTGAAATAATAGAAGAAACATAAACACTAAGTAAAAAACATATTTTATATACAGAGAGAATTTTATTAGTTTGTATATTTTATTTTATATAATAATTATTAAGATAAACATCTATATTTCATTAATTAAAATATATATATATGACCCGTAATCAAAATTAAGTCCCTTTAACAAAAATCATCAAAGATGCTAACGTTTTTATTCCGAGAATATTCCTTACTTTTACTTTTTACTTTTAGCATATCAACTATAACTAACTACTACGTGTAATTATTTTGTAGTTGTTATAATATTATTTTTTGTTTCTATTACTATTGTAAAATTATGACTAGATGCTACAATATATAACAGTAATTTTATAATTACTATACCATGTAACAACTAATAAATACTATTGTAATATTTTAACAACTGCTAAGTAACTTCTATAAGTATTTTAAAGTGATTTCCATCAATTTAAAGTAATTTTAATAACGTTTAAATAATCTTGATCAAATTAGTAAAAAATATTTTTTATATAATAGTATTCCAGATTTAAATTTTAAAATTTAAAATTTTAAAATTTAGGATTAGGATTTAGCTGTAATTGTGTAGCAGTTATTTAGTAACTTTCACAATTATGTACCAGCTAATTAGTTAGTTACTATAATTATTTTAAAGTTATTTTAATCAATTTAAAAAATTTTGATCAAATTGATAAAAAGTATTTTGATATAAAAATATTTTGTATATATAGTAATTTTGATTAAAATAAAATTATCAATTTTTCACAATATAATAACTACCGAATAGTTATTATACATTATAAAAAAAATAATGAATCAGATAACAGACGAACTATCGAATAGTTGTTATATATTATAGCAACTACAAACAGCTACTATAATAACGTTGGAATTGTTGGACGTGGGAAAAGTGGGATGCATGAGCAATTTCCATAACTGTCCACGTACCTCCCTTAGCTCTTCCTTGTAACTGGCGTCCAAGCAAGTAGAGCAGGGGTGGTGGTTGTGATTTTGATCTTGGGATTGCTCTCACGTCGTCGTCAAGAAAAAGCTTCGTGCGATCTCTCATAGGAACATTTAACAGCACAAGAATTTGGTATGTGAATCAGAGAAGGGCTCTTCGATTGTGTAATTGCTCTTTCGATGACAAACACGAAGGACACAAGATCTTTGGCAGATCACTGTAAGTATTTATAGATTTCTCGATTTATATTTCATGCTTTAGATGTCTACAATGGTATCATAGCGATAGCAGTTCTGAAAGCATGAAACCGGAGGAATAGAAATGAGAAATCGCGACGGTTGTTGCAATTTCCGCCCAAGCGGCAAATCTGCATAACACCGAGAAATCGCGATAGTGTTGTGATTTCCACACTCACCGTTGCCACTGGCTATCGCATCGCAGGCCTGCGACAGAGCCAAAGACCAGAACTCACGTTCGTCACGGTAGAGAAGGTCGCAATCGGGTCTCGCAGTTGCGCGCATCTCGGGCGTCGACGACTACGTCGAATGGCTGGTGATCGACTTCCGTGGACGGAGAGCGTCAACGACCACGTCTGGAGGCCGACGATCGATAGTCGTGGCAATCACATTCATCGCAGTAGAGAAGTCGCGACATTGAAAT